>JADNRY010000449.1:0-47678 GCA_015501585.1 Rhodocollybia butyracea | reverse complement strand
CGCCAATGAGGAATCCTCGTGGTGGACAATGATGTCCAAGCTCAAGTTTCTTCACGGCCACTATGCCCTGTCATGCCTATCTTTCATCCACTCTGATGTGAGCATTCATCGAGGATTCTGAACTCATCGAACTTGACTGGGGAAAATCCTACTCTGTCACCACTCAGCATCTCGCAGCAGCAGTAGAAACGCTCAATATGTCATATCTGCCAATGCCGCAGAGGCCCCCATCAGCGTCAAGTCCATCATGAACAAAGCCGACGCCTCCTCGAAACTCACATGGGACAAACTCGAACGAATCATTGCCGATGAGCTGTCTCTCATTACCGTCCCAATTGAACATGCCGTCACAAACTTTGCACTCGCCCTCGATGAGATCGAGGCTGTTGATCTCATTGGTGGCTCCTTCTGCGTGACTACAGTTCGTGCATTGCAGCATGCTTCGGCCCTCTCCACCACTCTCAACTAGGACGGGACTCTTGCCTGCAGTGCCACCTTTTCCTACCTCATACCGTCTCCTGTCGCCCATGCCCGCAACTTCCCATTGCTCTTCTGCCTTCCCATTTCCCTCACTGATTCACACAGTTTCCTCTCCGCCGGTGATTCCTGGCGTTCATTCTTCTCCTAGATCTCTTCTCTCCTCTAACCTGTGTGCTGTCCGTTGTCCCCATTCTGCTTGGCACATGTATCCTCTCCTCCACTGCTCATTGTGAGTGTTTAAGTCCGTTCGACTCTTGCCTTTTCACTAATAAAGGCGTCCTGCAGTCATTCAACTACCGATACGTTCCGAAAGCCGATAGGCGCTCAAGTCATGCGATGGGAATTGTATCCTCTCCTCCACTGCTCATTGTGAGTGTTTAAGTCCGTTCAACTCTTGCCTTTTCACTAATGAAGGCGTCCTGAAGTCATTCAACTACCGATACGTTCCGAAAGTCGATAGGCGCTCAAGTCACGCGATGGGAATTTGTTTCTTTCGCTGCCGCGTTCAAAGACCAATACTAACAAGTTCTCCCACAAACCTTCCCTGCCCCGCATTGACATCTGCACCAGTGGTCAAATTTGAAATCCTCTCAGCCTATCTGAAAGCCAAGACTAGAATGACTCATGCGAAGGTGATGAGATTACAACCTGAGCCACTGAGCCACTTCAAACACTGACGAGACCTTGAAGTTCCAGACCAGTGGGGTTAACGGAAGTACATGTGGATGCATAGCTAAACAAGGTGAGTACATTGAAGCTGCTCCTTGTTTCAAACCTGAGCGAACACCTGTTGTAGATGGCACCGAAGCTCCCAGTAGTGACAGCAACGGGCAAACTAGAACAATCGGAACAAGTTCTGCTAAGATACTGCAGTTGCAGCAGGCTCTACGTGCATTGGAGGATGACCCAGAGACTACATTAGAAGACCTAGTTGAGGCTTTGGAACTACTAGAAGGGTTTATGCTTATGTTGAGAGAGAGATTAGTGACTCAGAATTGTCGAAGGATTAAACAGGGATGAGGATATATTTTACTTCTGTGGGCAGAATTTATGTCATGTTTCATTGCTATGTTGGCTTGTACATTGGTACCCTTTGATTCTCGTAGTCGTTCTATTTGTCATTCTATTGGAAATTGAAAAATCTGAAGCAGCTGAGTTTTTCTGTGTCTTGTGTTCTTGAAGCTTGTTTGATATTGCCCAACTCAACTCAAGTTTCCTTGGGTAGATGCCTTATACTCAAGTTGGCTCAAGTTGATTTAAATAAAAGCCTTATACCCAAGTTACTAGAGTTGACTCAAGTGAACCTCAAGTTGGCAAATATACTCAGGTTGGCCCCAAGTTGGCAAATATACTCAAGTTGGCCCCAAGTTGAAAAATATACTCAGGTTGGCCTCAGGTTGGCCACAGGTTGGCCCAGGGTTCCTAGAGTGTATATGGCTTTTCCTGATGTAGTATCTTGATATGTAACCAGTTTAGATTGTCAAGCGTAATCATTTAGAGATACTGAGAAAGATCCGAATATGTAAAAAAGAAACTATCTTTTTTGTGTTCTTTACTACCCTGAGTAGGCTGCATATTCGGACAGATACATACGGATATTTTTTCCAAAATTCTTTCTCTGACACCATTGACGAATCCTCGGATACACAACAAAATTTCAATTTGTACTCAATGGCTACCAAGGCTGCACACAAATCCTAGGTTTTATCATTTTTGATTCAATGTGAGACTCCAGGTTCTGTCATTTTTGATGCTGGCAGGCAGTCCTTCAGATGATACGTACTTGGACGATACTTTTATTTGGTCTATTAATGCTATCTGATTCACCAGACAGGAGTTAGTAATTCGCGGTTTAAACGGCTGCTTCTAAGCAGAGAACGCCGTGAAGTCTTTGAATGGCTGAATGGCTGCACGCGAATCCAGGTTCTGTCATTTTTGCTCCTGCTGAAAGTTAAAGTTTCGCTTCCTCCCTCGTTTTCTCAGCTTCGATGGCCGTGAGAAGCAGCACCTCTGCCTAGTATAAAATAACCCAAGAGGCTGTCTTCATTTTCTTCACCACCCTCCATACTGGTTCACTCTCATTACTGAAATTGCAATGGCCCAACTACGTATGTTATCCTATTTTTGGCAGAACCTGGGCTAACCGGTCGAGATCCAGACTTGCTCAGATCTCCAGCTTGTGCAGAATCGCCTTCAGCAGGTCCGACAGCAGCCGGACCATGAGCGCGTCCGATTCCTTGATGTGACGCAACAAGTGGCCCCACTGCACCCCGCGCTTGGCGTCAGAATTGGCAGAGGTTCCTTTGGCAATGTCTACGCCGCAGAATGGACGTGCCCTCAGCCTCCTGACCACACGCACCCAGCCATCCGTGTAGTCGTTAAGGTCTTGGACGGAACAGCCACGTTGCAAGCCCTAGAACGGCCATGAGTAATTCGCAAGAGTTTGCCTGCATTATATAGTAACCGGTTTATAAAGTCGATCAATGACGAGCCTGATAGGTTAAAGTGGAGCACCGAAGATGTTAAGAAGGTACTGATGTTCGATTAGACCAAAGATACTATCATCCTGACGAATTACACTAACAGGCTTTCATCCTCGAGGCCAAGTCCTGGGTGAAAGTCACTCCCCATGAAAATGTGCTCTCACTGATTGGATTTACGTTTTCCCCAAGTGCGGGCTTGCGCCTAGTCATGCCACGTATTGATCAACCAAAGCTTCAGGACGGGCTGGATGCGGAGAACACCAACAGCACTTTAACATACCAAAGACGGTGTGCCCTCGTGCGTCAATATGCTATACCATACTCCTGAATAACCTTGCCCCCAGATTCTTGATGTTGCAAATGGACTGGCACACCTCCACAGTCTGGCGGTCGGTCTTGTGCATGGAGATCTACACCCAGTCAGCATTTGGCTTTCATAATTTTACCTGCACGGAACTAAGATATAGCCTGCTCTTTAGGGAAATATCTTCATGCATCAAGGACGTGCAATTATCGCCGATTTTGGGCTCGCAAAGCCTGTAGTAAACACTGAGAGAGTGGCACTACATAAATTCCCCGGACACATACTTTATAGCATTGTCCCAGAATTGATAAGAGATGATAACACCCCTCGTACGATGGAGGTGGATATTTATATGTTTGGTTGTATTGCGAAAATAGTCAGTTCTAGGTGTCGGTTCCATTGGCTCATGCTTATTTGTGTTCACCCACAGATCTTCACCCGTCGCAATGGTGCCCTCCATGCGCAGAATGACAACATAACGCTCAACCAGGTGAATGTTGGGGACCCACGAGAGCTGGTGTATTTGAAAAACAATTGTTGTGCCGCAGCACCTGGCGCTCGTCCTACTGCTCTCCAGATTATACAACATTCACTACATACAGGTATACTCATGTGCCTGCTTAGTGATACTCCGATTCTTCGAAGGCATCCTCTCTCTTTGCTTCTCTCACCACGGGATGTTCATTATGACAGCGTTAAAAATTATCAACTGGACCAGTATGTACTGAAGCGTAGAGGGTAGATCAGAGTGATATTCAAATGAAATTCGCTTGTTCACATTTGTTCCTGAGTCAGTTGACAGTCTGTGACTACCTGCAGCTGAGAGGGATCTTTGGCTATCTTTGGCTATCTTTGGCACTGGTCACAAAGGCGCCGTGCTTTACCAGGACCTCCTAGAACTCCGTTGCCGGTCTGTATTGATACCAAATAGTTGAGATGATGAAGAGCTCATATAAGGATAGCCGCCGGCAGCCAGACACTGAACAACTCACCAACACTTGGATTAGTGTGATAGCTATCGCCATTACCAATTTGAGAGGCTTGTCAACGGGGTATGCAAACATTGCCCCTGTTTTCAGGTGACAAGGGTCAGTGCTGGTACATTCGAAGCTCAAACGCATCTTGACGCCCAAACCTGAGGAATATTCGAGGAAGCAAAATAAGGATTAGAATATTCAGAAGCGATGCAAAAGATATACAGAAGATGTATGTATGTAATGCATATGCAAGTCGATGCGAGTGATCATAAGTAACTAGCGTGCAATTGGCCAAACAAGAAACAGGAACGGATTGATCGGTATAGACGGGGAGAAGCGTGAACGCTACATAGTAGCATGTGCATGAATGTTTGAATGATGGAACGGTGATGACTGAAACAACGAAAAGAGAGAATGACAAACACAGCTGATTCGTCAAAAGTGTGAATGTGAAACCTGAAGAGAAACATAAACGAATTCTAGGGTAAATGAAATGCAAAAACGTAAAACGAAAAAAGCACATAAAAAAGATGAAAGAAACATAGATGATCAACGAATCCTTAGCCATATGAACTCCTTTCTTCTCCCCCCTCCAGCCTTCCAAGGCTTTCAAAGGCCCAACCCCATTGCAGATGCGGATCCGGATGGAGCTCAAAGAAGAAACGCAGTGCCACCGCAAACGCCCCAAATCCACATCATTCGAGGAACTATGCCAATACGACGAGCGGGACAAATAAGAATGGCAGCTGGGATGGTAGTGACCCGAATGACCTGTTGAGTCCGTTTCCATGGCGGTTCCTGGCGGCAGAGATCCCAAAGGACAGTCGGGGAAGACGAGGGAAGACGCCTGGGGGAAGAAGGGTATGAAGAGCCAGGACCAGAATTGGCCGACATCTTCGGTGACCACTAACACACCTTCACCCGTGTCTGCTGCGCCTGCGGTTACGGTCACAAATTCAGCGGGCACAAACGCTACGGCTACGTCGGAGTGGCTTTGTGTTTTTTGTGAGTATGAGCTGTTCTTTGGGGATGAGGGGGAGTATTTGAAGTGGTGCTGGTGTGGGGAAGGCTAAGCCTGCGAAGGCTTTGAAGTAAAGAAGCCGTGGGGTTTTTGATTGTTTTTTGATTTGGCAGATGGATTCACGGTTGGGTTTGGGTCACAATAGACGTGGGGAAGGCGGTACCATTGGTGCTGAGGGATTCAGAGTTGGCCAAGGAAGGGCTGTCACCGTTGCTGGAGGGTTTAGTATTCGCAGCCGGGTCCAGAGATCCATCTGCCTCTGGTTGGTCTCCCCGTTTCTGTTTCTTATTGGGAAGCCATTGAGGTCTTTGTTCCCTTTGTACCCTTCACAATGGACGACGAACCTGGATCAGCCTTGGACGTCTACCAAATTTGACGAGCTTGGCTTGCTTGTCTCGTGAGTTCATCCTGGAATCGATGTCGGAGAACATTTTGTTTGTGATGAGGTGTTCGATAGAAATGGATGGTAGCGTAGCATAGAAGAGAGACAGGGTGCGGAGCGACGAAGTAAGATGAAGAGATCCCAGGTTGAAAGCGAAAGGTATTTAAAAAATGAAATAAACACGATATACATCATGAGAACCACGTTCAGCAGACCGAGAGAACGAGACTCACTGGCGCTGTGACAGACAATCGTGAATTTGCTTGCAGGAACACTCTCATCACTCTTGTTCTTCTTTACCCTCCCTACCCTCAGGCCTCAACTTTCCATGTTTAGATAGCCTAGCTTAAGAGCCTTGGAAGCTGGAAGCTCGAGTACTTGAGTTCGAGTTCGTTGCCAGTCGAGAAGATACTGCAATGGCAAGTCCTGGAGATATTTGTCCAAGTATGCCATCGGTAAGGCGTTTTGGTACTCAGAGCCTGGATAAAAACTTGTGTAAGAACGGGGTTGTTAGAGCTTGTAGTACCTAGAGTGCACATACCATCAGTGAAAGCTCCGTTACTGTGTCCGTGCTACATGAAATATGATAATGTTTGGGTGATCATGGTTGTGAAGAGAACTGGTAACCGTGACCGTGACCCGTGATATCTTATCTCCGCGCATCTGTCAAAACCGCGGGCACCTGCTGATCTGCTTTAAGCTTGATGCATGATGGTCTGTACATCGACGGCCATTTTGTGCGGTTTCAAGCTCAAGTTCTCAAGTTTCAAGCCTCAAGAGCTCTCCATGTTTATTAAAAAACCTTTGAATATCCAATTCGCGATTAGATGCGGTCTCTTTTGCAAAGATGTCAACAACCATCGGGCTATATCAACCGAGCACGCCGCAGTGTTGTGGCTAAGGCCTTAATTAACCCCACCAAATGAAGTTAGGTCTTAATAGGTTAATTTGAGGGGTTAATTAATGGCAAATTAATAGCAATCTAAGTGCAAATTAAGGCCTAGGTAAAAACAATTAATTTCCAGTGTACTTGTCTCCAGAGCCATCCAAAGCACCATCATCAAGTATCTCAGTGTCCTTCTTTGTGCTTGCGATTCCATTATCAACTAAATACTGCACCCAAACAAGTTTCGAGAATATTGAATGTCCCCCCAATTCCACTTCCCTAGAGGACCTCATGAGCATGCCAGCTTCCCCGGTCATCTAACCTCCTTTCCAGTTAATCAACCATGGATACCATTTGCAGAGCAGAAGGACGGGTGCCAGAACACAGCTGTGACATGTTCCATGTGCAAGCCACTTGATCACATGTCTTATTAAGACCTAACTAACCCTTAACTAAAGATTCCAACGAAGTTAGGTCTTAATTAAGAAGTAAATTAAGGCCTTAATCTTAATTAAGTCTTAGGTCTTAACCACAACACTGGCACGCCGACTTCTCCTATACATACATTAATCCACATCCATTCCGACAATCACTACAATCTCCTACTATACTTCACTCTTTGAAGTTTCAACTTAGAAGGTTTCGCAGTCTGGGCTTGCATGCGCACCTGCAACTGCACGCTTGCTCCCTGTCCCATAACATTCCTCACCCTCTCCTTCTGCTTGCCTTAGCCTCTTTAAGTTTAAAACACCATTCCACCTTCTCAGCACACCCTGCTATTCCTCTTCATCACTAAAGAACAGTTCATTGTTACAAAATGGAACGAGTCTTCATGGGAGAAACGCCTCGCGGTCGCAAGGTTCATAGAACTTATGAAGGAGTGCAATGCTGCGTAGTAAAAAAAGGTACGCACAAGCTTAGGAATTGCAACCCGTTGAGAAGGACAAGTTTAGGCGTAACATACCAGGTAAAAAAATTACATACTCTCGATGATCACCATATAACGTTAATAAATCTCAAATAGCATTCAGCACAGGCAGTGGGTAGTAGGTATCAGGATCAGAGGTTAAAGTATCATCGAAAAAGCACTAGATTGAGCTCACTCTAATATCAGATTGATACTGGTGAGAATTTCCAATGACATGCAAGCAAAGAGATGGCAACCATCCCGAGTTACCCTGCCGCCAAAGGGTCTAATGGCTCACGACAATCGGAAGCATGTAGGTTTGAGTTATTGCCTTCTTTAATATACTCCTCTTGGATTCATGAGGGCACTGCGTTCTTTTTTAACATGTTTGATTTTTTTTTGGGTGTTCTAGTTGTAGTTGCGTTTGTGGTCGTATTGGAGGTGGGAGAGGTATCACTGTTGATGGAGAGTTTTGCAGGAACGGCAGGATCTGAGGATTCATCTGACATTGACTGCCCCCCCCCCCTGTTCCTATTTCTGTCAGGAAGCCTTCGTTAGAGGGCAGCTTGTGTGTTGTTTGTGGTGAGGCGGTGGCTGGTTGTAGAGAAAGAAGTAGAGGAGCGGAGCGCAGAAGAGACACTATACAAAGTAATGAAAAGTAAGATGAAGAAAAGATCTCGGGTTGAAACCGAAAGGCAGTACTCAAAAATTAACAGAACACGATCTCATGAGAACCCCAGTCAGCAGACCAAGAGAACTGAATTTGTTAGCAGCGATATTCTCGTCACCCAAGTTCCCTATCCTCTTTCCCCTCCCTACCCTTGACTCCCCGCGTTTAGCCAACCTGACTCACACCTTTGGCGTAGGTTGTCTTCTACACCGTAGTCTTTGACGTAGTTCCTGAGTACCTTTCCTTTCTTCATGTCCCTATTCCCAGCGTCACCCTCGTTTCTAGCTCCTTGCTCCAGCTGCTCATAATCGAAAGCATTGCAGTCAAGCCTATTTGAATCATCGTCTCCATCTCGATCTTGAAACGCAGGAAATGAGGATATCCTTCATATCGATACAGCACTAAGTAGTAGTAGTAGCATCTAGTATTGGTAGATAATGCGCTTGCGGTTTTGCCAAAGCGTGCAGGAGCAATTGTTCCATTGTAAGTAGTCCATCAGCAGTGCCGTCTGAGACGGTGATATGGGGATCTGAAAAGACTCGGAGGGGCCGAATGGTTGGACTCTGGAGCGGCAATGATACAGTTTGCCATGCAGCCCATGCGTGGTGCGTGCAGGTGCAGTGGCCCTCAAACTGATCAAGAACGCCACCTCATCGATGATACCGCAACATACCTACAGTTTCAACCTTCCAAAAAGCAAGTATCGACTGGTTTCCCAGACGCTTATGCCAATTCAGGCAGTTAATCAATAATAGCAACAGGTTTCTTTTGTGCAGGTACCTGGTGTGTTCCGATGTCGTGAATAAATCGCAGGTCAGTGTAAGTATGTTGTCGTACATGCAGCGATCGAACACTGGATGTAATTTAAGGTCGATGCTCAGAGTTCGTCTTGCCACTTACATACTCCCTACGACAACAATGGGGAGACACCCTACGATGACAGGGGAGTGCTAAAGCTTCCAGCACTGATGATAACATTATCATAGCGTAATAAGTGTCTCCTCCTCTTGAGATATGCGGCTTACAGCTTGTTAATTACAGGGTCATAGGAAGCGTTGGTACAGGAAAATCATCTGTGATGTCAAATCCCTCATCTGTTTCACTTCTACTGACCTTTGTCTGCTCTTAGTTTGTCCGGTCGATCTCAGGTGATGATACAGTCATAATAGGCCGGGGCATAGAGTCAACGATTGTGGACATCCAGCGTGTTGATTTCACTGATCCCAGCAGCGGTCGCAAGGTGACAATTTTTGACACACCGGGCTTTGATGAGTCTGTCGATGGTTTTGAGGCCGGTGATTTTTCGGACACGGATATCTTGAAAAAGATTGTCGAGTTCTTATTCAAAGAGCAAGTTCGTTGTTTCAATCTAATTCTTGTACTAATGATCAACGTTGAGAAGGTATGATGCTCATCGGAAGCTAGATGGTCTCGTGTACTTCCAAAAGATATCCGAGCCCAGGTTCAGTACTAGGCAAAGCAAGCGAACCCTCACAATGTTCAAAAAACTCTGCGGTGCCGATACATTCAAGAACACTGTGGTGCTTACCACGTTCTGGGACAATGTCAGCGAAGAGAAAGGCGAGGCACGAGAGAGAGACATGCACATCAGATTCCAGGAACTGATCGAAGGAGACGCTCTCTTTATGCGATATACGCGGGAATTTCCGGACACTCCTCAGAAGGTGATCGACTATATTCTCACCTTGATGCCCTGATTGCGAAAGAGATGCGTGAAAGGGATGAAGTTCGAGGATACGGCAACTGGGACGATGTAGCGCTGCAAGGAAGGAAATAATTTTCCCAATGCTGAAGCTGCTCACAGTGTCTCCACTGCATTCGTGAATGACATCTCTAGGGATCGGGGGAACTGAGGGATGCATATAGGGTTGAAACCATTACATAGCATAAACAAGAGCATAAATGTCTTTTTTTCTTTTTTCGAAACACTCAGAAATGATTGTCGGATCCGCATTTAAGGTGTCGCAGTCACCACTTATTACTCTCGATACTTCATGTACATTGCTTGAGATTACCAGATGTGCTGGTGTACTGAAGTCTCACCACCAAGCATTTACGGGCCTTCCAAGTTCCCACATCGTGCTCACCTCAGTCAACGTTGTATATGGACTGAGGTGAGCCGACGGCGTCTAACGTATAGTAGGGGGAATCAAGGGGGAATGGTAACGTGACCGTAAGTTCGAGGTGTTATCATTTTATCAATACCAACAGCATATGGCTCGGAAGGAATAAACCCATGTACCCTACAATGATATATCTTACACAAACCCCTACTCCCCTTGTGCACCCGTTGACACCACCTAAAGCCCGGGCCTGGGCCCTGGCCAGTAACACTATTTCGAGCCTCGTACTATGTTAAAGCATTGATCATATTTGCCAAAGACAGACTACGCCTTTCCCGCCTGGGTTAACTCATCGAAGCTTTGTCAGATGATCAAAGCCAGTTGATGGAAGGCAAGCCCTATGGATCACTGCTTGTCGGGTCCACCGTGACCTTGTAAGTTGTAGGTTCAGGCATGTACTTGACCGGATTTAGCACTTGCAGGTGGTGTTCTAGCGTGAATCAGAGGAACCTGGCTCACAGCATACAGATAGTGTCGGGATGAAGAAGTCCTGCTATCATGTCAAGGCCCAGAAGAAGTATCAGGTTGAATGTTTTTCCTAAAGTTTTCTCTTTCATGTAGACGAGGCAGCCCCCTCTAAGAGGTTGAGCGAGAAACCCTCTCGTTAGGCCTATCTTTTGTATAATTGTTTATCCTTACTCTTTAGCCGAAATGATCTTATCACTAGCTATTATTTAACTGGGGTAGCAATACGTCAAAACCCCAGTTCACTCTTGACTCTCGAGCGTATCGGCTAGAGTTGCAGGGCGATTATAATATTGTCTACCCTCCCTGTGCTCACCTGAGCCTCTTCAAAACACCATGAACAACTCACCAATGTTTAGATTAGCGTTGGATTAGTGTGGTAGCTATTGCCATTTCAGACACCTTGTCAATGGGGTATGCAAGCATTGTCCCTGTCTTTGGGTGATATGGCCAGATATGGCCATTACTGGTACAGAGCTCAAATGCGCATAGACACTTCTCAAACCTTAGCAGGGTTTGAGCAAGCAAAGTAAGGATTAGAATATTGAGAAGCGATGCAAAAGATATACAGAAGATGTATCGTATGTAATGCATATGCAAGTCGATGCAAGTGATCATAAGTAGCTAGAGCCTAGCGTGCAAGTGAAATTGGCCAAACGAGAAACAGGAACAGAATGATGGTATAGACTGAGAGAAGCTGTGAACGATACATAGTAGCTTGAGCAGAGCATGAATGTTTGAACGATAGGACGGTGATGACTGAAACGACGAAAAGAGGGAATGATGTCAGATGAACATAGCTGGTTAGTCGAGAATGTGAATGTGGAACCACAGATAGCTGAAGAGAAACATAAACGAGATCTAGGCTAAATCAAATCGAAAAAAGTCAAATCGAAGAAGAGAACGATAAAAAGATGGAAGAAATATAGGTCAGCGACGAATCCTCAGCCATACGAACTCCTTGCTTCTCCTCCCCTTCAGCCTTCAGAGGTTTTCCAAAGGCCTTGCTCCGCTGCAGATGCGGGTCTGGCTCCGGATCTGGATCGAGCTCATCGTATTCCACACCTCCATCACCATTAACGACATCTTCCGACCCACCCTCCGACTCATCGTCCCCGCGTCTAAATCCTCTTCCCTCCTCACGGCTTCTTCACATTCGAAGCCTTCGCAGGCTTAGCTTTCCCCACACCAGCAGCACCAGTACCTTTCCCTCCCGCCCCCGTAACATCCCTCGCCCTGTCCCTCGCGCGCTTTCGCCTCTTCAAAACCCCCTTCCTCCTTTTCAACACCCTCCGATACTCGCCCTCATCCCCAAAGAACAACTCATACTCACAAAAAACACAAAGCCACTCCGACGTAGCATTCGCGTTCACCCCCGCTGGATTCGTGAGCGCAATCCCAGGCGCAGCAGACACGGGTGAAGCCGCGTTAGTGGTCATCGGAGATGTCGGCCGATTCTGATCTCGGTTCTTCATCCCCTTCTTCTCCCCAGACGTCTTCCCCGACTGCCGTTTCCCCCTCTCTGGAATCTCTGCGGTCAAGAACCGCCATGGAAACGGACTGAGCAGGTCGTTCGGGTCACCACCACCGTTCCACCCGCCATTCATATTCGTCCCGCTCGTCGTATTGCTATTAGTGGGGGTATTGGCATACGGCACTCGCGAAGGGACATAGTTCCTCAAATGATGTGGATTCGAGGCGTTTGCGAGGCACTGCGTTTCTTTTTTGGAGTTTTTGACTTTTTTGATTTGACTGACGGATTCGCGGTCGTGTTTGTGGCAACAATAGACGTGGGAGAGGCGGTACCGTTGGCGCTGAGGGGCTCAGAGTTGGTCGGGGAAGGATTGTCACCGTTGCTGGAGGGTTTGGTGTTCGTAGCCGGGTCCGAGGATCCATCTACCTCCGACTGGTCTCGTTTCTGTTTCTGTCGGGAAGCCTTCGAGGTTTTGGTTCCCTTCGTGCCCTTTGCAGGGGACGACGAGACCGCACCGGACTTGGATGTCTGCCGCGTTTGACGGACTTGACGAGCTAGGCTCGCTTGTCGCGTGAGTTCATCCTGAAACCGACGTCGGAGGGCCGCGACTTGAGTTTTGTTTGTGGTCAGGCGGTCGGTAGCTGGTTGTAGGAGGAGCGTAGTGTAAAAGAGAGACAGCAACGAAGTAAAATGAAGATAGTAACCGAAAGGCGAAAGGTAGTCCAAAAATGGAAGGAACATGATATCATGAGAAGTATGTTCAGCAGACCCAGAAGACGAAACTCACTCGCGCTGTGACAGACAAACGTGAACTCGCTTGCAGGAACATTCTCATCACCCTCGTTCCCCTCTACCCTCTTTACCCTCCCTACCCTCAACTTTCCGCGTTTAGATAACCTAACTCGAACCTTAGGAGCCTTGGAACCCTTGAGTTTCGGGTTCGTTCCCAGATCGAGGCTGAGACCAAGAGACGCCAACGGATCATCGTCGTTGGCGCGGTAAACCGAGGTCATAGAGTTATAACCTAAGCTCCCAAGTCCCTCAATCGCCTGATCTAGTGCCATCATATCCGTCTCTCTATTCGCATTACTCTTCAATACGGAACTCTCCAATACGCCTAGGACAGCTCGGAGCTGCTTCTTCCTAACTCTGAGCATCTCTTTCTGTTGCAGAGACGCGAGAGTGGCTGCTGTGAGGCGGGAAGAGAGGCTAGAACCGTGATAGTCGGAATGAGAGAGACGTAGACGCAGGAGGGCAAGAGAACGCGAATGAGAGAGTGCAGACGCGGAAGCCGCCACAGAAGCCGGTGCAGGTGTATCTGTGTCCACGTCTTCCACGTCGCCTAGAAGTGAAGTCTTCGATGCAATCCTGTGACTGGCACCTTTCGTTTCTTCGTGTTCCTATTCCCAGCGCCACCCTCGTGTCCATTTCCCTGCTCCTCCTGCTCATAATCATCGCCATCGAGTCCATTCGAATCATCGTCTCTATCTCGGTCTCGAAACGCAGGCAAGATATCCTTCGTATTAATACCCACAGCACTAGCAGCGGCATCTAGTATCGGTAGATAATACTCTTGCAGTTTGTCAGCATGCGCGAGTAATTGTTCCGTTGTGAGTTCCAATCCATCAGCAGTGCCGTCTGGGAATGTAAGCGGCGGTAGTCCAGGGATACGGAAAGATTCGGAAAGGGCTGCATCGTTGGATGATGCAACAAACATGAGTGGAGCAGGTTCACTGGGTGAGTCAATGTCATTAGTAGATGACTCGGTAGTATTGGCGTTGGCTAGAGTACGCCGTCGTTTAGGCAGCGGCTTTACTCGACGCATAGTAGCAGAAGAATATTCTTCAAGCGGACTGCCGTCGAAGAGAGGTGGAGAAGACGATTCCTCTCGTTCATTCCGAATCCGAGGACGATTCATATTTTCGCCCAAGTTTTTGTCTTGCTCGTAGATTAGACTGATGGAATAGATGGTCAACTGAGCATCCGCTATTTGGTTTTCTCTTCTTTTCCAATTCTACGAACAAGGAATTTAGATGAAACTATGGAGGTAAAAATGGGTGACGTGGAAGGATGCACCGTACCAAATGAATCCAAGAAGCTTTTATTTCTTTCGTTGTGTGCCGTTGACGGCCTTGGCTCCAGAATTGTAGCTATATCACAAATTAAGAAAGAACACGGAGGAAAATTTTATTATAGGATATGAGAGAGAGAAAGAGCTGAGCCACGTACGGCTTGGCCGCCGAGGACTCGGAGATCAGATATCACTCACGTAACCGAGTTCACATACACTAAACTCGGACCAAGCTTGCTCCAAACTTCCATCTCCGCATTATACCCATCCACAAGCCAATGGTACATCTAACTGTTGCTCAAAAAAATGCGGGCATAACTAATATAACTCAAAACTTAAACATTCCCTTGGACTTCAAGCTTTCTCAGACGCGTAGGATTCACATTAGTATCAGACCACGCGTTAATTTCTCAGATTCTGGTGTTTAGTTTACACTTTTGTCTTACGTCGGGGTAATCCTGCCGATACTAACGTGGACATACGGATTGCTCAATACTATCAAGATCAATCAAGTAAATGCTTCATCGATTTGCGCGCACTCTTACGCTTGTATTACAACCCAACGATAATCTTTAAATCTGTCTAAGCCAGGCTCAAAAGGATTGTAATGTTTAATGCACTACAATGGTACCCCTCAACTTCAAGGGTACGGGATACACTATGGAACAAAAGCCTCTCAGTGATGTATTATGCATCAGTATTCCATGTTTTTTACCCTCTTCTCAGTCTTTGATCTTGCCGATACATCGCCGCTGATACTAGCCATCGCTTCGTCCGCTCCTCTATGCATACGCAAAAGCACGACCCGGCCGTGATCCACTAGTACTAGTAAACGCTCCTTCACATGACAAGCTTCGAATTGCTGTCGTTTCAATGCCTTGTATTCCAGGTCAATGCCCATGGGATGACATGAACATCCCGTCATCTTGGTGTCTCGTAGCTTCTTCTTCCTGGCGGGACTATCAATCAGTAGAATTGAGATCGCCACAATACTCATCTTGTAGTATTACGATATCGTTCCTTCTTAGCTCAGTTGGTACTATAGAGCGCGTCACTAGCATAAATTCTTGGTCGTTCAAGTTAGCTAGAAGGAAAATTTGAAATGCTTTGGACATTTGTGTATTTTTGCGAGTCTGACCTCTCATTGTCTTACGATTCTGGTGTATCGAAGTGAGCTGGAAAGACACAACTGAAAAATCTTCATTTTTTTTGGAGTCTGACAAATCTAACCTCTCGTTGTCTTCTAAGGTGTCATTGATTCTGTACAAGCCAAGCTAAGCATTAAGAAGAGGTATACTGTGTGGCATACTTTTATTGCTTGCTGAACCGTAAGTGCTATTCACGGCACTTGTTGCCTTGTGTTAAGCATTCCTTCTTAGCTCAGTTGGTAGAGCGCGTCACTAGTATGTAGGGTAGCTCCAGCGTATGATGACGAGGTCAGTCGTTCAAGTCGGCTAGAAGGAATGATCGCAATGCGAATCATGCCTTTTTTGCGAGCTCAGCCTCGTGTTGTTATTCCTGGTGTCTGACTATCTGTTTTTACCTCCCGATTTGTATCTTTGGTTACGAGACAGCAAGCCCACCACGTGGCCTTGATAATGTACCTTAAAATTCTTCTTGGAATTCAAGTCAGATCAGTACTTGAAGGAGGTTCAATCAACTGCCGATCCTTGACCGCAGAAATTCAGGATTAATGTTGTTGTTCAAGCCTATGGAAGTCACTTGAGCCAAATGCACTTAATATAAGTTGTTGTTAGTATATGAAGCGAAGGTACTTGATACGGAGCCGAAGAGGGATCCATCTATCTATACAAGGATAGTTTAAACTTTACATTCCGATCATCTGACATCTATGCATCTATGCACATTGTCGTCTGTTCGGAGCCAAATGGTTTTTTCATCAAGCAAGTACAGTACTATAAAAACCATAATGCCTTCAAAATGGACAACATCGAAATACTCCCCCGAGCCTCTTTTGGCACTGTCCTTGCTTCCGTGCACAGTGCCATCTGCTTCTGCAGGGAAGGATATGAAACGCCAACAAGACCCTAGCATCGATGATCCCGAAGGTGCCTGCAGAACATTGAACACAGAACTCATGCTGCCCGAAATCAGTGCCAACTTCTCCAATGGTGTCTCTGTTCGCATACTGCTCAGAGAAGACTCATGTAATTCCTTCTTAGCTCAGTCGGTCGAGCGCGTCACTATACTTAATAGTATTGGTAACTGTACCATGACGAGGTCAGTCGTTCAAGTCGGCTACTAGGACTCGGTGGATAGGAGAACTCCAAGTTTGACTTTTTTTGGAGTTTCAACTTCCAGTAGCTGTCTTCAAATGCGCCAATTAACAACTCTACGAATCAAGTTAAGCATTAACGCCTCCTACCTGTAGAAGTTGACTGTGTAGTTAAATAAATTTTGAAGTGTATTTTCGGTGTACTTTTTAAAAAAAAAATCAAGTAAGTCTCGAGTTACATATCGGCCTTCTGGAGATAGCTCATCTTCGACGGTCTGTAGTGGCTCATTTGGCGGTGCGAGTTTGGTACAAGCCGTCCGCTGACACTGCACTGGACATCCCCAACGCGTATGCCTCTTCTCCACATTAGCTCCAGTTGAGGTGAGCTCTCAAAATGTTTGGCTCAGTGAGTACAATTATTCGCAATTAATGGATCGCACAACCGAACGCGCCGCGTCAAATCTCGGAGGTTATATCTGAGTCTCGGAAGGTCCGGTAAGTAACAAAAAAAGTGTATATCAATTTCCCCATTGAACTAGTAAGCGCCAGGATGAAATCACAAATCTATCCTAGTATATTCATTTTCAAGATTTCAGCTTTTCAAGCTCTCATTTCCGGTCATTGTCTGTCCACATTCCAGCCGCTGATAAGTAGTAGATTTCTATTCTTCAATCTACTTAATGGATTTTCCTGGAGTAGCCTCGCATTCTCCGGTTCTATTTCGAGCCCCGGTCAACTAGTACTTTGATAAATTTAAATTCAAATTTCTGAGTGTTGACAGAAGAATTCAGGACACGATCGAAGGGAGATAATTGGTGGATGTACCTACCGTCCAAATATTCGACTTTCATTTCGCCGTCTACGACGTCGTTTTCCTTGAGAGTTTTTACAAATCTCTGAAATCCAGGACTGGTTAGCTGTTCTTTCAGTGCAGTGACGCCTAGGCCATATGTCAGTCCCCAGGAGATGGAATAACTTCGGCAAAAGAGCTCACTGGCGTATTCCTCCTGCATACAGAGGTAAATTTCCGTCAGAAAACCTACGCAGAATCCAAAACACCGCAGGAAAAATCATACAAAGATAACAAAAGCTGGGAGGAAGGATCCATTCGAGTCGAGGCGACGTGTTAAACGAAAAGTGTGCTACAAGAGACGAAAAAGAACAAGTGAAGCTCAAAATGAGATCGATTCCACTGCTGACAGAAACCTACAATTCCGGGAGCCTCGTCACTATTTGCGTGTTCCTGGTTAACCTTGAGAGCCTCCGTAGCAATCCCCTCCTAATTATTCAACGCTTCGTGACGCATGCTTGGGTGCTTGTATGTGGTTGGAAGCCTACCTTTCCTGGCTTGACATTAACGGTCACGATGAGTACGAGTTTTCCGGAGGGTGTGGTTTTACTAAAGCAAGCAAAAAAATATTATGGTCAGCTCAAGTTGCACTGGAGGTATTGGGCAAATTGTGCCTACGGAGCGTTCGACATCTTTGAGGCTTGTGTGAGCAATGTGTATTAGTAGTTGATCTGAGGCTCGACTCTTTATAATGTCTCGTATAATGTACCAAGTACTATTTTGGTATATCCTTCCCTTGAGCTCATATTATGTTATCACGGAACGCAGCGGAAGTCGCTTTAGATTCCAGGTACTTCAGGGTGCAGGATGAGTAACCGCCCGGATACGTACAGTACGGTCGAGTCTCCAAATAAAGGTCAATAGTTATTAGTTGCACCTCAAATTTCCCCAACTTTCCCATGGCGGCTTGATAACTTTGGAACGCTAAGGCCGCTCAAAAAGATGCTCATTGCTATTGCCTGTAACTGAATATCGTGTGTCTTTGATTTGTAGTTCCGGGCGTTGCATCTCAAATTTTCCCGAATTCTTCGTGGCAACCTGGTGGGTTTTGGGACAGGCCGCTCAAAAGATGCTAGCTCCTGTAGCTAAATGTCCTGTATCTTTCATTCCCCAGGTTGGTAAGTCCGTAGGCCGGAGTGCAACTTTAATAGTCAGCCTTAACGAGAGTTACTAAGAGTTTGGCAGGTTGAGTACATCTCTTTGACTCCTCGCGATTCGCGTTGGTCACTGTCATATCTATTATTAGAGTCACGCTTCAGGTCTCTTCGGACACAGCAGTGGGAGCGGGTGTCCTCATTATACGAGAAGAGAAAAAATACTTCGAAGTGACGTGAAATGCTAGGTTGGGCGCCCAGGCACATCGATCCGAGGATCCGAGGAAAGTGCCGGTTGAAAGTGCCAGTTCCCATGGGCCTTTTGAACTTTCCTCGCTTTTTGATACGTCCTACCTGGATAGTTCATCAAGCAATGCATTGATTCAACCAGACCCATCGAGCAGGATGTGGTCCATATCCCAACTACTTCTCTATAAAACGACAAGGCTCGTACGGTACAAACGACAGTGCGATTTTTCTACCTCAGGCCACTGACGCTCTTCAGTCGTACGCGTAAGTATTCAATATTGAGGTCACGGAATGTAAATTGTCTCATGATCCATCGTCGTCGCAAGACCGTCTGTCTTCTCGACACATCGGGCTCATGGCGGAGGTTCATTTGGCATGATTCCACATCATTCATGTTTGTCCAGCCTCTACCCTCACTGATGATTTATTTATTTCTTACATCCATGCTCATTGTTTATTTATTGTTATCTTCAACTTGTTGCCCGACTAACCCAAAACCAAAATTTCCTACAGGTATCAGAGCCGATATGTTGAAGTGATACTGAATGGACGTATATTAGAGGCACGAAGGAGACGGAACTTGCTCCCCGTGGATTAACGATGTTGCTAGTCTGCATGGGTGCGTTCTTTGAAAGCTTGCTTTACAATCGAGATCTCTGCTCTACAGATGCACCTTTTCCATTGTATCTTCATTTTTGTTCCCGGCTCCCTCGGGCTTCCCTAGTCTCTCGTCCTTCCCCGAAAATCTGAACCGAGAGCCCCCACCAATGTCGCAAGACAGGGGATCTCAGACGCCGATCTCCTTGATAACATTGGATCAGCCATGGAAACCCCCAACGCAGTCAGGACCGAGTATGTTAATGCACCTTGTATACCACGGTCCCTTGTTTTGACTTGAGTACTGTCATTATCTCTCGTCATTCTTATATCGATAAAGCTGGTTCATTTTATTTATTTATTTTGACTCTCTCGGCAGATCATCTTCTCCCCACTAGTCCTTTCTTCGCTCGGATTACTAGTCTGCCTTCAACTAAACGTCAACCACTCATCGATAAACGGTGATTTCTCTGCGAGTTGTCCGGCTTGAAGCTTACACGGACTAGCGAAGCAGCCGTCAATATCGTACGAAGAGGGTTAACAAGAACTTCTCTAACCGCTTCGCTCACTTAGCCTTCACAAGTTCATTGCATTCTATTCCCGCAACGATGAGGCGGGGTCAGCTTTGGCATAGTATCAACCAATTCAGACTGAACTCGAGGATGAAGCTATCCAACGTGTTGTTGGGACAGATCTGGGGTTCGTAGGTAAACCATTTGCATGCAAAACTGTAGTAACGCTATTTGTGCTGTTACTTCCTTCGTTTCTCGTCTTCCCATCTTCCTATAGTATCACTGATCTCATTCGACTGCAGAGTGTATCATGTCGTTGTCGGTTGAGCCTCATAGAGCTATTTTATTACGGCAGGAATTATCTGGTAATACCTGCAAGGCTTGCCAAACCATTTTGAAAGAAAATTGTGTTTTACCGTGCTGAATCATCGGACTGAATAAACCCATCTCTTTCCCTCTCTCTCTCGCGTTCAACGCCACAATGTGTGTATCATCCAACATCGAAAGTTCTTCTACCATAATACTAGTGATCTTTTCTCCATCAAGCAGAAACTTCTAAGTTTTAAAGTATCTTGTCCAACGATCTAAGGAACGTTTCACCATCAGGAATTCTCTGCCATCTGTTATCCTTTTCCAACATGGTACTCCAGTTTTTCTGCTTTTTTCGCCTGAACTTAAGTGCCTGAACAATAATGCTGCTTTTTGGATTCACAAAATCCTTGTAGAAAGAACCGGGTTTAGTGATCGCTTGTCTTATGGTTCGAGCTAATAAACGGTATAGCCATAGAAGAAGAGGTAGGTCGATCCCTTTCAACAAGTTCCGTTCAACTCAGCAAGAAGGCATGCAAAAGGAAACAAAGCTCACAGATAATATCCGTTGCACGGGGGTATGTGATGTCTTTCAATGGTTGCCATTCACTGTGGGAAGGAAAGACAGTAATATAACGACCTGAAAGACATGAAATCTAACTGTACAAGACATTAGATAGTACTGACTAGACATGCAGTATTACTGTCTAGGACAGTCAAGATTACTGCCAAAGACAGTAAGGATTCCTGGCTGCATTCTCAATAACTGTCTTTTGACAGTAATCCTTACTGTCTAGGACAGTAGCCATTACTGTCCTAGGGCAGTAATCTTGACTGTGTTAGGACAGTGATATCTAATGTACCAGGGCAGTTATATCAACTGTCTACTAGGATGTCCAATGGAAATACAGTTATATTGAATGTATCAAATACTGTACAAAGGACTACTAGTACTAGTATCTACTCTCACCAAGCATAGACCTTGACGACCGAACACTCTCATCCCAGCTGCTATCTCACAGACAGTGCATTGCGAAACTCTAACAAATGGTCTTAGAGAAAACAAAAATATCAGGTAACGGAAGCGTACCTTTGAGACTTACTCGATCGGAATGTTGTTCCCAAGATCCACATACATATGGACAATGAGGAAACAATGATGAAGAATATTGGTACAACTATGAAAGTCAGCTTTGATGCGCTACTCTCGAGAAGATGATTTGTACCTTGAGATCAGAACACAAAGTTCTGTTCGCGGTGGAGCCCGTGGTGGGCGAGGTGGGAAGAACGACGAAGGATCAGTGAAGATGCGACATGATGAAGAAAGCGACATAAAGAAGAAGCCAGCACATGCATGAACGTGTACCTGCTGCCGAAAAGTATGTCCATGCTTAAAATCCACAGCGCCGATGTCTTCGATGCAATAAAGCACAGCTGGTTGAGCGAATGTGTATGTCTACAAGACAAAGTCGAGCCACCAGACATTGATGCCGAGAGGGCCGAAGGTTGTGCAATGTTTGACAACTATACAGGTGAATTAGCGGGTGAAGTGTCAACGTTTGGGATAACAAATGTCTGAAGAGCCTGAACGGCGCATTAAAACACAATGAAAGGCCGAGTGCGGCGGACGAGATAGCTGGATTCTCATGGCGCGTCGGCGGTTTTTGTGAACGGGGGTATTGATCCAGATGATGCCAGTTTTAATCCTCCGAAAGGGTTCGTGGAGTGGGGACAATCAACTATCAGGAGAGCCATCAGAATCCTGAAATAAAACTGTCGTCAATCACCTTGCACTTCGAAAAAATGGATACCATGCACATGTTTTGAAGTCAAAGCGACCTAAAAGAGAATCAGAAAACCATCAAGACAGAGAACAGTCAGCTTATCAAAAGTAGGTAGTCTGCACGCTGATGAAAGGCATGTGTATGGATTAATGCCCACCAGAGCCGGCGAAATGGCAGGTGACGCTTCAGGAAATGGCAAGTTTGGATTACAAGGACGTGCAGGAGTCGGAATGGCTGTTCGATGGGCGGGCCTCCAGAAACGAAAACAAATGCAATTAGTGCTTATGGCGATATCCTCTGAGAGTTAGCAGAACGGATAGATAAAGGCCCGTTAGACATGACTGTACCGCTGATAGAAGAACACAACTAAACGTGAACCAGGAAAACCTAGAGAAAACTGACAAGTTTAAACACGAAATCAGAAGGGAAAGTCACCTGAGCAAGGCTCAGGACCTCTCAGCATTCATAACACCCGGCTTCAGCCTCTTTGCCCAACTCTAATCGCTGAAAAGATCCCTAAAAGCCGATTTTGTCGATTTCGCCAAGAAGGGCCTGGATAGAAGCCAAATCACATCAGATAAGTGAAATTATTGTCAACGCGTAGATAATGAAGGGCCAGGATGAGATAGAGGCAGTTTTTTACCATTAGAAGAAGGGGGAACATGGTGGTAGTAGTCAGAGAGACACAACTGCGTCTGTCAAAAGACAATGACGTCATATCAAATGTGGCTGTGCCACCATTCGAAATCGACAAGTCCGTTGGTGGTACTTTCGCCCCGCCGTGTCATATCATTTTGTAGTCTAAAATGCCATTCGAGCTTTGAGATTACCATGCTGGCTTCAAGCTGAACTCGATCTCCAACTTTCTCTCGGCACTTTGGTTGGTGAAATTGACAGATAATTGTCGATTTTTTAAGATTTTCCATAATAAGATCCAAGAAGTAATGAAGCCGAGAAGTGATGAAGCTGGCCGATCGGATACACTTCTCTGCTTTCATTGTACAAGCTATCGCATCCAGCAAAGTTAACAATTTTTGTTTCCTAATACCCTCCCAAAAATTGACTCGCGCCGGGCCAAGCTCTGGTGTCTACTATGTATGTTACAGGAGAGTACTTAACAGATGTCCGCACAATAGGACATCTGTGCCTACTACTACCGGGCGGTAACACCAGTAGTCTATCTTATCGAGTAGCTAAGTTTATATGTATCCATGATATACAAAAGCAGTCGTAATTACAAGATGATGCACTCTTCAAGTTCTTCTATGTTCTTGTTGGGAACTATATGTCTACAACGTAGTGTAGCGCCGGTAGTGCTCCCAGCTGTGATCAACGCTGGCCCTGACTGTCCCCTATTATTGCAGGTATGCGGTTCAATCCGTGGACCTGTCACTTTCATATGTTATTGAGTTATTGGTGGATTTGATTATTATTCCAGACCTATATTTTGTTTAGCATTTTTAGGTGCTCGTTGCACTGCGCTAGTAGAGGTCTAAGTATCCTCAGTAAAACTGATATTAAAATACTGACAGTTACAATAACTGACCATAGAATATGGACAGTCCATGTAACTGACCAGACAGTCAACATGACTGTCCATAGAATATGGTGAGTCCATATAACTGATCCTAAAATATGGGACAGTTATTATGCCTGACCATATTCTATGGACAGTACATATTACTGCCCCCACAAAAGGACAGTAGGTATAACTGTCTTCATAGACAGTACATATGACTGTCCTAAAAAATACAGTAAAGGTTACTGTCTTTTTACAGAATTACTGTCTTAGTCAGTAAGGATTACTGACTTCCCTTCCTGTGCATTGATTATCGTCAATAACCCATTCACCTTTCTCTGCGTATGCTTGGACCATACTACGGGCCTTGTAGCATTGTATTAGTTAAACATCGTAACATTAAAGGCTTTTACAGACATCCTCTACTGGGGTCTTGATCCAATTGGGGCTCCAAAATATAGAATCTAAGTGCACAACTGGAATCTGAACTGGGACCCAATTGTGAACTACTCCAAATGAGCTCTCAGCTCTCTTTTGGACTTACATCAAGCTTGGCAGCCAACCGCATAGAAAAAAACAACTAGCAAGACACATTTCAATAATAACATTGCCTAGATGTGTTAATTCATTACCTTTCCAGCACATGCATGGCCTACAACCTGGATACATCGACCGTTCAAAGACATTGACCCAAACGTTGAGGAAAAGACGAAATACCGTGACACCACAAATTGACGGGCCGCTGCGTAGCGCAAAGTGCCCAAGTACGTAAAGGGTGTACAAAGCCCAAAATTCAAATAGCCATCTAAGTACTCAGCAGACCTCTTATGCAGAAGTTAATCAGCCTACTACCAGATGTTGATGTGTACCCCACCGCTACCAAAAATTGCAGGTTTCAATTCATTGATCATATATTGCAACTACTCACACATGTCCCTTTTGGGAATCAAAGGTAGTGAGGATGATCCCGCTCCGATTGAGGCGAGCTCATTCGTGAACTTCAGTATGAGGACTTAATTGCTCAAAGCTAAGTGACTAGAGTTGCTTCAAATATTCTCCAAATGTTCTAAAGGCGAGTGAACCTAAGCTGTAGGATGCTTAATCCCTGGATCAAATCTCAAGAGTGGAGAGAGAGTATAGTTTGTCACCTCTAAGTTCTCATTACTCATCCGAGTTGTTGGCTCCAAGCTGAAGTTCCCATCTGCTTTACTGGACTACAGCAATAATGCATCGTACTCTATAATCTATATCTCCAACCTTTCTTCTGATTCTATGAGCTTGGAGGGGGAGGGGGGAACTTGAAACTTAAATATCTGAATTTGCAACAAGCATCAGATCTCTATGAATCATCAACGAAGACATTTGACAGACGTGCTTACCATCCAAATATTTGATACTCAATTCACCATCTAGAATATCTTGCTCCTTCAGAATTCTGACAAAATTCTGGAATCCAGGACTAGCTTGATGTTCCTTATGCGCAGCGGCACCTAGGTTGCACGGCAGCGTTCAGGAGATAGATTCCTTCAACAAAAGAAGACTTACTGGCATATTCCTCCTGCATACAGCGATAGATCTTGGTCAGAATATACAGAATCCAAAACGCTAGAAGGAAAACATACAAAGATAACAAAAACTGGCAGGAAAGTGAAAGGCTGTCGTTTCGTATTGACAGACACTCCAAAATGGTCACACGATATTGACAGAACCACGGTTTATTCTCCGGCGAGACACAATGTGCTACGAGCGGCAGAGAAACAAAGAAGACAACTAAACAAGAATAAGAACAATGATCATGGTGGGGATACTCTACTGAAGAAGGATAACAAAACGAAGATATAAAAGGACAGTGGCAGTGTAGAAGCACGTGTGAGTATGTGCCATACTTACAGAAAGATCCCTCTGAATCGATGCGACATGTGACACGGAAAGTGAGCTATGGGAGCAAAAAACCCAAGAGGAGTTCAACGCGAGACCAACTCTGCTTTTGATAAACATACAGTTCCAGGCTCCTCGTTGCTGTTTGTGCGTTTCTGACCAGCCTTGAGAGCCTCTATAGTGATGCCTTTCTAAATTCCCAGTAAGGCATCAGTGGATACTCAAAAGGGTAGTCAGTGGGAGCATACCTTTCCTGGTTTCACATGAGCAGTTGCGACGAGTATCACTTTTCCAGAAGGTGTGCTTTTACTGAAAGACAATGCAAGCAATGTATGTAAGGTCCACTCGAGCTACAAGGACATGGGACAAATGGGACTCACGGAGGCTCAAAGGAAACCATGTTTGACTCTTGAGGCTTGTGTGAGCAGGACGTATTCTGAACTTCTTGGAGTTTATCTTGACTTTTTATAGTATATGCTATCTTGGCACATTAGAAATCAGACTTCAGTCAACATACTAATACAACCACCCCCGAGGCTGCGAATTATCATCGCAGTAAAAGGCCAAGACTCTCAGCACTGACTACTAGTATCTTCGGAACCGGGAAAAGCGGTTATACCATCTGGGGAACCGGGATACTAGGCTGAAGACATTTAGCTTTACCAGGATGCGCCAGACAACTTTCCAAACCCATCACCGCTTACACACTAGTATCCCGATGGGAAAGCTGTAAACGTATACCGACCACTTTTGTTTGGAAAGCGTACTCATCAGAGAGGCTTAGGCACATAATATGTTACAACTCAGCGCCTCTTATGATGCTAAATCGAGCTTCCTGCGTTTCTAGATACAACACTGGAAATGAGGGACAAAGGATATGCGTAATTGATGCATAACATGGGCAAAGTATGGAACAAAACGGAGAAACCATCATTATATTCTTTAGTTGGCAATTGGCGACAAAGAAAAGGTAGGATCATTTAATGCGTACTATACAGCAAAAACTGAAACGGGGTCCTATGCCGGGCGATAAAAGCTGGGTTTGTTCTTCGGACTTGGACAGCTCAGGATAGCCTAACCGAAACCAGAGCGTTGTACTAGCTTGAGTTGTGATGGCAGAGAATGTCGTATATGTGGGAGATTAAATAGGTTGATCCAGATTTTGACTGAAACCGTTTTGCGGTAAGGACCTTCGTAGTTCAAAAGCTAAGCCTTTCACCAGTCATGTATGTAGAAAGCACCCACGTTTTCCACGTTCAGATCTTGGATTATGCCAAATGACTTTCCGCCTATACCCAGGACAAAGTTGCAACCTTCGCTGGATGCCTAAATGTTCATGTTCAGCTTTGCGCACAGTGAAAGACACAGGGGAGACCCGCGACAGGAGGATTTATCAATTAGAACTATTGGAGAGTTAATTGCGAGGTAGTCAGCGCTTCAGCCTTGAGCTTGAGTGCTTGAGCACTGGATATCGGATCTTTAGACTGGTTAACAAAGTCATGCGTAGGACTATATAACACATACCAACCTGTTAACCAATGACAAGGTCCGATAAAGCCCATCCATGAACGAGACTAGTGCCAGGTCATACAAGCTCGAGGGACGTGTCATTTTCTTGAGTTAACTGTGTTTGCGGACAAGCTTGTACCACCACCATCAAAATAAGCGCCAAACCCTAAACGACGTTAACCTCGAAGAAAACAAGTGAAAATGGTACGTTCATAGCTCTGAGAGCAACAAAAATAGGCCTAGCGCCTTGCGCAAAGCCAAAAATAAAAGTCCTGTAAAACAGGCGTATTCTGCTCGTGTTTCTGCACGGGTTATATCATTATGATACAAAATTCTCGTTACATATTACTTAGTATTCATTGAATACTGAAAGATTATTCATCCTACCCAAGAAATCTCCTGTCTGTTCTGCTATGCTGCTGTCTCACCCGTTAGCACTACGTTGAACAACCACTCATTCTAAAAGTAAAATTTTCCAATCAAGATCTCACGTGCCTATCGATTATCGATATTGATGGTGCAGGCTCATTTCTGGCCCGCCGCTTCCTACATGTATCTCTCTAGATCTGTTTGCCTCTGGCAACCCATCCGTTCTCTGAGACGCCCTTAGGTATACTTTGGTAAATTACCAACGCCATTAGTACAGCGTTAACTCTTATGCTGAAACTTTCCGCAATCCCACCAATCAGAGATTCCAAGATTTCAGTTAAATTGCAGTTGAGAGGCAGATGACAGCAACACGTATCGAAGAACTTATCATTGCATGGGAAGTCTGTACATACACTATTTATTACTGAACAAGAATCCGGAGCTATTTTTTTTAATCAAAGGCGGACATGTCCAACCTCATTTAAACAAGTTTAAAAGTGCATTTAAACAGACTATCGCACTGTATTTGCATGCTTAACTTAAGTATGGTACTTACTTTGGTTACTGTACTAATGTACTTAAACAAGGTATAAATTAAACGAGCACTTTAAACACTAAACAAATACTTTGAACACGCTCAGTTTAAACAAAGTATTTAATCAGTCATAATTAATCGTCCCTGGCCTGAAATACTGATTAAACAAGCCAAGTAGACAAATGAGTACCCACTGCAGGGCCAGGAACAGAAGGATCTTCCTGTGACACCGATCGAAAGGTAGTCAAATCTAACGATGTGACCCGGCAAGTTGCTTCACTGATGATGGATTTTTTTGCCACTCTGATGGTAACTTCATCTAAATTGTTTGCTCCAATTGAGCTAGATAATCATCATGAAGTGTAACTACAGCATACCTTAGTTTACTTTGAAGCTGAGCTGTTGGCCTGCATGCAGCAACTGACACCGGGGAACTTGTTGATCAAGGTAAGGCGATGGTGTTGGCTAGAGAAAAAGAAGTGATTCAAGTGAACGAAACTTACCCGTGTCAGGCAATGCACGCCAAACAATCACCACGCTTATTGTTCTACTTCAGCCTGACTGAAGTAGACAGTGAAGAATCTTTCTTCATCAATAGCTGGAAATGATATGTTTCATTTAAGGATTGGCCAGTTAAAACCCAGGTATTGCCGGTACCGAACCATGAAAGAAGGGATTTCACTTTGTCGGTGAATGTTATGATTTCCCACCCTACTTCAGAGGCTGAAGTAGAACAATAAGCGTGGTGAATAGGCCGGGAGCGCCAACGTTGTTTAAGACAAAGGGATCGGGTTAATCACATGATGCATTTTGCTTTTGTTCTTTCAGATAGTAATGTGGTCACGAGTTTCGACTTCGACAAACCCTTGGCTATTGTCACTTGTTCTTTCTGCCCTTTGCTTCCCCCATCTCTCTTATTCCTTTTACTCGTTGTGAGACGGCGTAACGAGACATTAGTTCAAGACTTAGACAGCTTTTTCAGGTGTGGCATCTATGGCATGTAAAGACGCTATGCACGTAGCATAGGCCCCGACTTGCTCCAACCATCGACACAACTTTGAAGTTTGGTAACACGAGACTCAGCAATGGGTAACTACAAAAGTGGAGCTGCCCTTCAACTTGATGTTTGGCTCAGAGTGGTTTTCTGGATTGCAAGTTTTTGACGTTTAGGGTGTGTTCTTTCCTCGTTTGAGCCATTACTTGGTTCATTATTTGTTTGAGTTATACATAGATTTAAACAACCAATGTTTGTTTAGGTTCCAGTTGGTTTAATATCCTCTGTTCAAAATGTAGTAAATTTTGTAGTAGTATTTAAATGATGAGATGTGTTTAAAGTGAGGTTTAAGGTAGTCTGTTTAATTCCTTTGATTGTAGTAGACCGTAGTTACTCTGGTTTAATTATTCTGTATTTTAAACAAAGATAATTAAACTTGTTTAGATTAAGTTGGACTTGTCCGCCCATGATTAAAAAATATAGACCGGTATCAGACTGAACGGTTCTCATCTTGGTTCTCATATTCTTGGGACAATCTGCTATAATCAAGCTATAATACTCTAGTTACCCTAGCCACGGGTCACTTCTGTCAAAACATAAACTCAAAGTAAACTACAAAAGAAAAGGTTCGTTGAACTGAAACTTGACTGTCCTGGCTCTTGAACTTCACAGTTGAATATAATATATTTATTATATATCTCCCTGGCATATGTAAGAGGCTTAGCTTGATGGTCTTATATATGCCCTACTACCGATGAAAATAGATGCATCTGCCCTCCTAAACCATACATTATGCAATTGTATTTGTACATATAGGATCAGTGATTAGTGCCCTCACCGAGGGTCACATACTACAACTACATGGGACCTGACGGCTCAGGCTGTGAAGTAACAATACTTAAACACTAACAAGGCACTCACTGAACAGACAACCTTGGTGGACACTGGAGTCCAACGGTCACTTTTGTAGACTGTTGGGATGATCAAACCTCTATTAAGGGGTCTGTCAATATACAGAATCAGGCATTCTCTAATATTTTACAACACAGCGACTTAGAAAACTAAATAACAATTCTTTACATTGCACTGCAGTGCTGGCAATACATATTACATCCTAGACTGTACTCCTGCCAATATGTTAGCAGCAGGCAAAGCTCCTGATGTTAGTAAATTTCTGAAGCCATCAATACATAGCTGCTTCAGAACTGCTGTACAATTATGACCGTAAGTTCAGTAACGCGTAACGCAACCACTCTGAACGCGTAAGGCTCCAGATCTGTAACGCATAATGCAGCGGCATGAACTGCAAAAAATCTGGTCATAACGCATTAAACTGCATTTTTGTGCTTCAATATGCAATTTTAGCGGCGCCTACAGCGCCTGAACTAATGCGTAACGCAAAAATTTGGGCGTTGAACTGGGTGCGACCCAAATTTAGCCTGTAACGCTCCAGAGGGAACTTACGATCATAATCGTACAGTACAGTCTACAAACTTCCATCTGTTTCATCACCAGAAAGCCATGGCTTAGCTTATTGGCGAAGTGTTGAAACACCTCAGGCTGAACATGCACTCTTAGAATGCAACTTACCCCAATGCTGTATGACTCAGTGGATACACAATAAACAAAAAGAAAGCAGCATGTGTAGGCTATCTGGTCTCATGTCAAATTCCCTTCTCAATCATTGCAATATGGATATTTGAGAATATATGATTCAAACCCCCTTCTATGTTTGCACTCAATATATGCACTATCATTAATGCAACATCATACTGTAGGTAACAAATGCATAACACTGTATATAAGTATGTACAATGCCTGTACTGTAAATAATTGGTGGCTGTCGTTGGGCAGGGATCTACAGCAGCAGTTTTAGTGCTAGTTGCGAGCTCGTCCCTGTCTGATGGCAGTCAGCCCGAAGACCATGGTGCTTGTGCCGCACCATGGGAGCTTCGGCTGCCCCGGCGTTCAGATCTTGGACCGTGCCGAGTAATTCACTTCCTTCCTTCCTTCCATTCGGACCTTTGAATCTGACAATCGATAGGCGGTGCCGGTGACGAGTTGACCGGCGACCTGAAAGCTGAAAGTGTAAGAGGTGGAGAGGCCTCGTGACGGGCTACATCTTTGGGCAATGCCGATAGCATAAGTGGTGAGAGAGTCGATTCCATTCGAGTTCGGAAATGTCTTCTCATCGGTAGACGACTCTTCTTGTTCTTCTATTTGACCAAGTATTCACTAGCATTGTTTCTTTTGCTGGCGGCTGGACTCTGGAGGTAAAAATCGATGGGACACACCATACTGCCTGGTATTCCGAGCACCTTGTACTTTGTATTTGTAGTATATCAGAAATTGCAGAGAGCACGACTGACAAAGAGGAAGAGAAGGGAAGAGAAGGGAAGAGACTTGAGCCGCCGAGGATTCGGTAGCTGTCAGCAGATTAACGCTCGGGCTGATAAGATTAGATATCATTGTCGTATTTAGAATACCTTATAGAACAGGGTATCATTGGCCACATAGCGGGGAATATAAGTCGGTTCAAATACTTGAGCCGCATACAGTACACTGGGGAGCATTTTGCAAAAAAGCTCTATGTAAACGGAAGCAGAATGAAACTACCTTCTGGTTTTCGTTATTCCAGGTTGAAGCAGCTGCTACAATCTCCGCAGGAATATCTCGCTTCCAGTCATTCGTGTCAATAGGGACGTGATGGCAACTGGGATGTAGGGCTCTAACCTCCAAGAGACGCTGGAGTAGAAACGTAGAAGCCCAGCCCGTATAGATATTACGGTATGACTGCAGTGCATCCCAAACTCCTCTCCCACCGGGAGTAGTGATGGGTATGCCGTGCGGCGAGAAGAGAGCGATGGCCCACCGGGCGACCTGGAAGCTTTCAAGGGTTAGCTGTGAACGATCTGCCGACATGGCAATCGTAGCTGCAGGAAGATCTGTAATTATGGAAAGGTTCGGTTGAACATTCCATTTAGATGGGCCTGGAGGCAGGACTCCTGGTTAATTCTCAGTTCAATCCTGTATTCTTTGAAGGGGAGGGAAGTTACCGACTTACTCGGAATGCTTGGATTTGGGTCAAGAAGCGCACGATGCAAATGAAAACAGAACAAAAACAGCTGTCGATTCCACGGTGTCCACGTCGATACAGCAGCTCTTGTCAGTTCTGGGATGTCCGATGTATCGATGCTGTGACCAGAAACAGCAACTCGACGACCTGCAGGATGCAATGCTGCAATATCTAGTAATCTCTGAAACAAATATGCGCATGGCCAGCTTTGTTGGGGAACCTTGATCGAAGGAGGCATCACGTCCCAATTACCTCTTCCCCCTGGATGAGTGATGGGGATGCCACATTGCCTGAAGCAACGAAGTGCCCATCGTGCAACTTGATAGGCTTCGAAATCAGTATTCGAGAGAGCTGCAGGGTGTCCTGGATTACCAGGTCCACAGGCCATGATGCGAGTGCCCTCCGGAAGATCAAGTTGAAGTGAGCGATAGACGGGTGAGATATGCCACGAGAAATTGGGGACTGAATAAATTGAAGTCATTTTACTATGAAAATTATGGTCTTGTCTTTTACTTACCACTTATCCCAAATAAACTGCCAGCCACCGCTATTCTGCCTGCTTGAACCAGTGCTTGATAGAGACGAAAACAGAAAGAGAGTAAATTTTGATTTATGACATGCCAAGATGATGAAGAATTTCGCAATGCTGAGGGAATACTTCCTGGTGTGCCGCTGGGATCAATAAATGGGACGGTTCGAGTTGCAGGATCCAGGATTGCAATATCAAGCAATCTTTGCAACACGTACCAACCTACCCAGCTTATCTGCTGACCCCGGGCCCCAAGAACTCCGAAGTATAGCCCATCATAGCTACCTCTACCGCCCGGATGGGTAATAGGAACTGCAGACTGCACAAAGCAGTCAAGTGCCCAACGTGCGACTTGGAACGCTTCAAAGTCAGCTTGCGTAGGACTGTATGAACCATCAGGTCCACGAGCCATCATTTGCGTAGCAACTGGGAGATCAGTGATCGAACGCAGATTGGTTTGTACATTCCAAATAAACCCCGAAACTGCGAAAACACCTGCAAATAGTGTATCATGAGCGGTGCTTCCAGCAGTGCTGCCACTGGAGGAGCCTCCGCTCCTAAAAGAGGTTCAGTTCCGCTATTGAGAGAGTCAAGGAGAGTCCTCACGAAGCAGAAGCTGGATTTGGTTCAAGGGACCAACGTTGACGAGCTCCGTTCTTGTAGCGATGAAGATAGATGAGAATATGCTACACATTGTGAACGAAACGACCTACATTGCGCATTGTAGCCGTGACCTATCGGAATCAAGAGTTACAGCCTTTACACGCTAATAATCCAGGTTGAATAATAGACTTACAGGACCACGCATAGGGAGCTGAATAGCGAGCGTATCGGCGGCATTTCCAATCCTGTTTGTGATAAATCAAATACAATATATAAACTATTAGAGCAACGAACGTACACGTATGCATTAGAACCTCGTGGTTCTATGGTCCAGGTACTACCGTTGCGCCGCCCAGATGTGCTGCAAACTAGTTGATTGAGGTCGTTGACGCGCAGGAGCTGCTTCCCATTGGTGAACGATTTGATTTCATAAGCGCCATCGCTTCCGAGAGATACCGTCCACTATGTTTCCTAGAATCAGACAAAGCCGAATCAAGTACCAGAGACTAACTTGAGAAGTGGCATCGGAGCTGGACTGTTGAGCGACAACATTGTTGGTCGCCGTGTCGCGGGTAAGGTAGGTGTTATTAGTTGCACTTTTGATACGATATGTACCATCACGAACAAAGGGAGAAGTCATTGGCCAGAACCTAAGCCAGAAGGAAGCATGGACTAAATAACCCTCAGTTTTAGCATCACGTGGGTTATCTTGATATTCTTATTATACTATCACTGTTTTCTGGCTCCGCCGATGCTTCAAGCAGGATGTATGCATAGCGTACTATTGTTACTCATTGCTGCCAAGCAGTCAATGTGTCAGGCACTTGTATTGATTATACCTGCAGTGTTCTGTGTTGATTTAAGATTACACTTGTAATTCCCATCAATCTGCGTGGATCAAGCGTGGATGCCGGATAATTGGATGGTGACTGTGATTCACCACGATTACTCGCCATGGGGAGTATCCAAATATAACTCTCAAAGCGAAAGTAATACTTAGGTATCTCCGATTCAGCACATGTTGGCTGCTTTATCAGGTATCGAATTGATCGGGAGTCTACTAGTTTACTTAGATCCAAGATAGGTTCCACTAGGAATTAATCCGGAAAGAGCAGAGAAGAAATATGCCTGTCGTTGCCATTGTCATCATTAGAAACGTGTGGTACACGAGATGCTTAGGGTGCTTAGCCGTAGTAAGGCTGTCTCCTGTTTAATTATTGACATTTCAAGTACTTGTCCTCTTATCAAGGAAAAATCAAAGAAGGAATGATAACACGACACCATCCCAGTGAGTATCGAACAGTGCACTGGAAGAGGTGTTTTCGGAGAAAAATTTTAATATCTCAATGCCAATTTTCACATGTTCAACTTGTCTGTGCAGTGGCTACAAGTTATCTCACTATGCTAAAGTACTTAACTATTCGAAAACTTCTTCAAGTCGTTCGGACCTCCGACCCAAGAACCTACATATGGATAATAGAGCCTCTGATAATTGTGAACAAGACGGTCTGAGTCAACTTCATTTCTCGTTGACCATCCAGCAGAATTGAAAGCTGTAACACCGGGCGAATTGCACTGTCGTATCACACCCACTGGACTTTATGGGTCGGAATCGTCACTCAACAACATGTCAGTGAAATTCCTGGGAGATCCCTGGGAAATCGTTGCGAGAAGAACCCGAACGTAAAGTCAGCTACAAAGTTTTAGTCACTAGTGACCTCAAGTCGGATGGAGGTGAATACAAGGGTTGCATTCAACTTGCACTGGTGGGCCGGTAACCATTTCGCTTGGCCAGTTCCTGTTCTCATCCCGGGTAATCGTGAAGCAGGTGATGCGTTCATTGATGTATTCTTGGCATTCTCCAGCCCATACTCTACCCTCCCAGGGCATACTATAAGTCACCCAGGGCATACCCCAATTAACCCATGCCAGGTGATGTCCTAACCCCTCCTACTAGGACAATTCTTCTAATTAGTAAGGTCAATGTCACACAAAGTGTAATCTAGTAAGAAGATTGACTGAACTGTGTTGTGATGCGACGCTTTGACATCGGAATACACAACTCCGGATCTGGCGTCGGTAATTATTACACTCCGTACTTCCTTACTAAGTATTTACTAGCTACTTACTAATACTTACAGAGCCGGTAGATACCTTGTAGAGTACCCGTACTGTAGTATATAAGGCCTGGCACGAAGGCCAAGTAGTATAGAACAATATCTCTTATCTTTCGTTGTCTGAGCCTCGCGGCTCTCAGTCCCCACTGCGCCGATCACCTACGACAAACTGAACCACTCATCGATTTCTTACAACCCTTTTACAGGCTCGAAGCCTGAATGGACTGGCAAAGTCCATCTTGAGTCCAGCGTACAGTGAGGATTAACAAGAAATTGTTACTCTAACCTTGAACCCGATTAGCTCACTTGGTCTTCACCGCATTCCACTCCCGCAAGGAGGACACTAGGACAAGCTTTAGCATACAAGTTATAAAACCTTTCATGACAAGTATGTTTACAAAATATGGATAGTAGCTTATAAATTTAAAAAATAGGCAGCATCGGGCCCTCCAGGCGCAGAAACAGCAAGCTTACCGAACATTCAGGAGTCAGCGGAAGATCATATAAGAATAGGAGAAACATACCACCCGTATCGAATGACGAAACATATTCTAACCTATGCGTGGATATATAACCGCTCTTGATGCGGTTCGCCGCGGAAGAAACACAACTACAGTTCTTGAACTACCATCACGTATCACCCAAGGATGGGTTACGTATGTGTTCATCCTCACCTCCTGGCCTGTCCCAAGTGTATAATAATATACTAGATTTCCTTGAAAGTTGATCCAGTAAAGAGTCGCTGCTTCATTCATCCTGTTTATAAATGTAACAACTGTGGGAACTGAAGAATTCTGTGATATGAAATCTGTTTCACTACGAGGAGGAAGTTGGGGAAGTTCGTCTGAAGCTGGTTCAAGTGGGTTTGGTTCAAGGGACCAACGTTGACGAGCTCCGTTCTTATAGATATGAATATAGATGAAGATATACTACAAGATACAAACGAGACAACCCACATTACGCATTGTAGCCGTGACCTATCAGAATCAAGAGATATGGCAGTTGTGCTAATCTAGGATGAATAGACTTACAGGACCACGCATAGGGAGTTGAATTGCGAGTGTATCAGCAGCGTTTCCGATCCTGTTTGGTGATAATACTGATAAATCAAACCAATAGAGTATATAAAATGAGCAGAGCCACATACACGTATGCGTTGGAACCTCGTGGTTCTATGGTCCAGGTACTGCCCCTCCGCCGTCCAGATGTGCTGTAAACTAGTTGATTGAGGTCGTTGATGCGCAGGAGCTGCGTTCCGTTGGTGAACGATCTGATTTCGTAATCGCCATCGCTGGCAATAGATATTGTCCACTACGTCGCCGGGGATTAGACAAAATTAAATCAACTACAAGTGACTAACTTGAGAAGAAGCATCGGAGCTGGACGGCTGCGCGACAACACTGGCGGTCGCCGTGTCCCGTGTAAGGTAGGTGTTATTGGTAGCACTTTTGATACGATATGTGCCAGTGCGAACAAAAGGAGAAGCCATTGGACAGATCCTAAGACCAGAAGGAAGCGATGGACTACTAAATAACCTTGAGTTTCGCCATCACGTGTCGAGCAGGATGTACATATTTACTTACTCAACAGTTTACAGTCTGACAACAGTGGTTTCTGATATTTGTATTAATTATGCACACATGGCGGTGACTGTGATTCATCGCGGTGGCCTATACTTATGGCGGAGGATCCTAAAGCTCTGATCTGTTTTAGATCTGAGATAGGTTTCCGCTAGGAATCCGGAGACAGCAGAGAAGAAAGATGTCTGTCATCACCGTTTCATAAGTAGAAGCCGCGCGCGGTACACAAGATGTTTAGGTGCACACTTTAAGTAATCTCAAATTCAATTATCGTGGATGGAGCTGGATGGCCACATTGAGAAGAATGACGTTGAAAAGGAGAATAGTAAGTACTTAGATCTAAGATAGGTTTCCGCTGGGACTCAGGAAGGAAGGAAGATTTTATTACACAGCATGGTCCAAGAATCCGCAGACAACAGTTGAACAGCAGCCTATATGCCTCACCGCTGTCATAAGTAGAAGTGTGTGCTGTGTGGTGCTTGGGTGCTCAGGATTCAACTATTGACATTTCCCACTCTATCGAAGAATAGCCGACTCACTTCAAGGCTTCAGCTTCAATGTGGGGCTAGTACGAACACCACTAGGAAGTAGCACGTCGATCGATTGCCTCATGGTGATGGCGTTCAAGAACTTCTTTTGTGCCCTCCTATTGGCGGGTTATCATTGAAAAATGACGTTGGAAAGGAGGGTTACAGTAATAATAAGTATCAGATCTGGGCTGCCTAACCAAGGGAAAATCAAGGAAGGAACGAGAACGCGACGCTATTCCACTGAATCTGGAACAGAGCGCACTGGAAAAGATATATCGAGACCAAGATTTGACTATTTTAACGACAATTACAATACAGTATATACATCGTTACATATCCAACTTGTTTGTGGCCACGACTTATCAAAACCCCATTAGTAACTATTCGATGACTTTGTCAGTTCTTTTGGACCCAAGTACCTTCATGGGGATAATGGAACCTGTGATAATTGCGAACAAGACGGTCTGGGTCGACTACATTACTCGTTGACCACCCAGCAGAATTGAAAGCCGTGACGCTAGGCAAGTTGCACTGTCGTATCACATCCACTGGACTTTGTAGTTCAGAATCGTCGCTCAACGACATGTCGGTGAAATTCCTGGGAGATCTTTGCGAGAAGAACCGCATATTAGTGTCCTCGAGGAGAACTCGAACGTAAAGTCTAGAAAGTTTGGGTGACCTCAAGTCAGGTGGAGGTGAATACAAGGGTTGGACTGCTCCGGTAATCATTTCGCTTGACCAGTTCCTGTTCTCATCCCGGGTAATCGTGAAGCAGGTGATGCGTTTCGCTGATGTGCTCTCCCACCGTTGGCATTCGTCCATCATATCCAGTGCGATCTCATCCATCGTAACCGATGTACTCAGAGGCCGGTTGGACAATGGATTCAATACTGGAGTGTCTTCGGAGTCGTTGGTATGATCGCGAAGTTCGACCCACTGCCACGCCCATGTACCCTGTTCTTGATTAATAATAATAGCAACACAGACATGGTTTAGACTTACTCGGAGTATTCTGGCGGCGTCATTCCATGATTTGCGTAGGCCTGTGTCATTTGTCAACGTTGTCACCAGACCCTCTATGAGCTGCTGCTGGGCAAAGTCGACTACAATAAAATTTCTGTTGTCTCTGGGGGGTCGAAACGGAAATATCTCTGCGATGACCTGTAAAGTCAGCCCAATTTCAGTAGCTAGAACGTCTATCTCAAAAAAACACTTTTACCCTGATCTTTGAATAAGTGCGCTCACCCGCAAGTCTTTGATACGAGTGGCGACGGAAATAAGCTGAGTCTGCTTCAGAAACGCCTTCGCCCTATCCTTATTGATTCTGTTCGCTTCGGTGCCTTCGCTATCCTTAAATAAGAAACCTTGGGCAGCCAAGATCCCTTCGCTGATGTCATCGGAGGCTGTATAATCATGCCGATTCCTTATGCCCATACCGAGGCTCACAAGAGTAAGCGGCGGCGGATCCGAGCGCGTACCAAATAAGTCAAGTGCTTCAAGGTATGCAATCATAGACGGGTTGGCAAAACCAGACGCGCTGGCCGCTTGGAATAACCCAGAAGAAGTTGGTTGTGATTGAATGTCCACTGGTGAAAACAGCTTCGGGCATGCTGTGGTTCCGATTGCAGCGTCCCAAACTGTCCAAGTGGTGGGTGCGGGAGCGTTATTATTCCTTGGCTGGTACGAACGAACTCTAACAGCATCGTCATCTCCATTGGCATAGGCCTTATTGTTGTCTGTATCACCAGTAGGCCTATCCGACCTCATCACAGTGACAAGGGTCTGTGATTAAGCTGGAATTCAGATCGAGATAAACTTTAAACAATAGACACTAACCCTGCAATACTTTTGGTTAGTCGTAGGTGTACCCGGCGGTACCAACATCTGAAAACGAGGGTCATTGTCGGGCGCGTTCTCCGCCCCAAGCTGCCTCTTTACAACCCTCTTGAGCTCGTCTTGAAAATCCGTTGTGCCGAATGTAGCAGTACTTGTGAGGAGCTCCCAGCTTCCATCTTGTCTCTGATTACCTTGAGTAAAGAGTCTCCTCTCCAAGTCCAGATACGTATCGCGCGCGCGTTCACAAGACATCCCCAGCCGGCCAAGAAGAATGGCAAGCAGGCCTCCAGCTGCTGTGCCGCAGATGAGGTCGAACACATCCGCAGGACACTTGTCCGCCATGTCAGGAGGATGTCCCTGGTTTACTTGCTTCATGAGGTACTCAAGGAGACCGAGTTGAGTAAGAGCTCTAAAACCACTGCCATCGATGGAGAGTATTTTGCGATCTGTCGCAACAAACTATGAAAAGTCGGGTCGCGAAGACAAGGAAATATATCTTTTACCTCGTTGCATGATCGAGAGACAATGGAGTACTTGCAGATGATTGACAATTCTTCCTCGTTAAAAAAGGATGCGTCCAGCCACATCACTGAACAACGGAGATTATCATAAAGCAGGATAAACGTCGCCTTGTGCCCAGGCATTCCAATAACTCAGTGTTTTGATCGTGTGGCGGATTTCATTCAACAGCTGTTGCTGAAATCGTAGGATACTAACATAAAGGCGACATAAATAAGGCATAGTCAATCACAGAAGCATTATCGTCTTCTTCTTCGAGACGCCACGGGTCATACCCGCCGCATTACAGTAAATCATGCTAAAAACAGACCCGCAGCCAATAGCTCCAATCTAGATCGGACCTCAATGTGCAAACAATCCAACCCACCAACCCAGCTCCGACGTGATTTATTGAGCCTGTGCAGGATTCAATAGTCGAGGTCCTCAGTAGCGCTTAGCGCTTAGCATTCACTCGCTGGAATGGCTGCCGGTCAGGAAAAGGATGTTCTGGCTCTAATTTCGGAACAGTAGGGAAGCCCCTTCAATAAAAACTCGAACCGTTAGATCGTCGTTGACGGACCTCACGCGTTACGCGTCGTACAGAAGTTCAGACTTGTACTCCCTCCTGATTTACTTTCGCATATACTCAACTTGAATGACATACATACACATGGCACAAATGAAGGCGACTCTCCCTTGTAAAAAGTACATAAAACCGTATGCCTATGAATGTTTTGAATGGTGTATAGAACACAATTAGTACCGGACTCATTATGACCTAAGTGGAATAACATCCCATAGAGTTCTCTCACTGGCAGCGTTCCCTGCGGTGGGCTCGACAACAATACCCATTGAAGCATTGGCATTAGTACCCCAGTGTGAAAGAGGGGTGAATGGTACACGCAAAGCCCAAGGTTGGAAGTCGGAAAGGGGGTGCATGTGAAAAGGTTGTTGAGAATTGCGGGCAAGAACAAATTGTGAGTTTCGCCACGATTCGTTAGGGTACAGTAGCTCAGAGCATGACGGCAGTGCTGGATCGCTATTGAATTCAATCTGGATCTGAGAGTTTTCATAGGAAAAGCGCGGAAATGGGTGGGACCAAGGATTTGGGGTTTTTAAGACTGGCCGGCGTTGGCGCAGTACTGGAACATTGTCTACAGAGCAGTATTTTAGCTGAAGTAATAATTATAAATACACTGCAGCCTTACCGACAATATCAACATTCAAGCCACTGCCATGACAAAGTGCTCCAGTTCTATCGATGAAGAAGGCCTAGAAGGCGGTTTGGGTAAGGTCTATATGATCGCATAATACTCACTGCAGTTCTGAGTTGATTTCCGTCTGAGGGACGACCCCAAAGTTGAATTTGAGCCCCGTCCTCTCCAGAAAAAGCGCAAGTAAGGAGGACATTATTGCTGCCTCTAGCTTTAATCTCGAAATAGGTTCCGGTAGGAAAGCCCGCGACGGTTGAACTCGGCATTGGTGTCGACGTTGCTATAAGGGTATCTAGTTCTATGAGCCAACGCTGACGAGCTTCGCCCTGCACCAAGAAATATGTAGGACGTCCGTTATAGCGAAGATACCACCTACATTCCGGTTGACTACTGTGACCTGTAAAATGCAATATCTTCAAGATTCAATTTACTTGAGTCTAAAACCGGCTTACAGGTCCAATTTTGGGGAGCTGAATAACTAGCCCGTCAGCGGCATTCCCGATACTAATCCATTTTTCCAACCAATTATAAACAAGGACAAGCGGAGGCAACATTGAGCAAAAGCTACGCACACATATGCATCAAAGCCCCGAGGCTCTATAGTCCAAGTAATCCTGCGCGGAGATGGATTGCAAATCAGCTGGTTCTGGTCGTTCACGCGCAAAGTTTGCCTCTGCGAGGCGGATTGGAGTTCATAATCACCATCACCAACAGAAGATATATTCCACTTGACCGATAACATATTAAGTATCACCGACATCAGATGAAGGGCTGTTAGTGACTGACCTGCTGGGATAGAGCACGATTAGATGGTTGTGCTGTGACAGAGCCGTTGCTTGAGCAATCGAGATAAGTACTGGAGCTCTGGCTCCTGATTCGATATGTACCGTTGCGAATCAAAGGACGGGATGCCATTGCGAGGCCAGTAAAGGAAGGTAATGAACAGGTCTTTAAGTATGTTGAAGGTTCGAGCACTGAAGCTGTATCCATTCACCGAAATATCAAAAATGAATCAAGTAAACACCGGCAGTAGTCCCGAGATTGAGCACCTCGTGTACCATACACCCATCGATTAAAGTGCTTCTATGACCGGTGGCGACGACAGACATATCGACATATCGACTTGTGGACTGCTATCTCCGGATTCCTAGTTCTCAAATGGTGTCTACAGAAACCACCCGTCCTAGTAGTACATACATAATAGATCTAATCTCTGAAATAATGCCCTGATCGATCGGAGAAGGTGGGAACTTTCCTTTCTCGGTCACGGGTCATATCTCTTACTGACCTCTGAATAGTATAGTGAGTGCGCGTGTCTTCGAAAGACATCTCGAGTCAAATTAGCAGAATATCACGTAGCCTCCCAGCCACTGTGCTACAAATGGGGTCGATACGTCCACAGGACATTTCTTATCCACGACAGGCCGTCCCTTGTAGTATGCAAGAGCTATAAACCACTTAAACCACCACCGTGACCGATAGAGCATCTTGCAACAGACAATTTTAATTTTATTCCCTCGGTAGATTCTACATTAATATTCAATAGTCAAAGTCTCTGACCTGGCCGTCCGTTTTTTCTCGCAAAGCCCCCAAGGCTCTCTTCGTCATATCCAGGCCCTCTCTCGATCCCAGCCAACTATATGTCAAACTCATAATCCTACTGCCCGCAGGTTTCCCAGCGTCAAAAGCGTTCATGTCACCTAGTCCTGCAGTGGGGTTCAGTCGGAAATAATTTCCAGACAGATCCCTGAAGTTGGTAAATTAGGGTACAGCAGAAGGTTAGCATAATCATACCTTTCCTGGAACCGCATACATGCGGCTTGGTGCAACAATTCAGTGTCCTGCGCTACGCGATGTAGTTGCTTTGCAAGTGCTTCTGCCGAAGCTTGTGTTTTTTCCTTGTTGTTGTTCTTGAACATACGCTTGAGCTTACCAAGACTCGGAGATCCCCCAGTGGGGCGAGGGGGCTCGTACTTCAAGTAAGGGTTAATCGATGCGAAGGAGACTAGCCCTGTGCCCAAGCTGATAATCACGGGTTCGACCTGGCTACCCAGCGGAGTTCGACTTCGGAAAGGGATTCCAAAATTGGATTAGCTGCCCCAGAATTTGAAGCACCTTGGAAGGAGTAAGATTCGATACAGAAGGGCTGGAGATATGCAGGAGATGCTAAAGCTGCGTGAGCAGCTTCGCAAACGGTCCAGTTGTGACCTGGAATGCTCTGTACGGCATGACGATGTGGCATGTATGAACGAAGTCGATGAGGTTCTACACCAGCTGTAGATGCAGAGTGAACAGTCGTCACAAATATCTGTGGAGTCCATCGTGAGCAACTCACAATATGTCAACTATACTTACATCGGTGGATTTGTGGTGAATTTTATCATTGTTCGCTTTGGGAAGTTTCAAGGGCGCATCCTTAGCACCACTATACCTTTCTATGATAATTGCAAGCTTTTCGTCAAAGAAATTTGGGTGAGCGTTCGCTGTTTTCCCTACTATCTTTTCATTTGCAGAGTTACCAAAGAGATCCGACCCCAGTTCTTTGTAGATGGATATCGCCGTTATGCAATCCAAGCCCAAACGACCCAGGAGAATGGCAATGAGTCCCCTGTGGAGGTGCCACATATCAAATCGAAGACATCACAAGGCAGCAAAGTCGTGTCCTGGTCACGGTTCAAAATTTCCATTAGATGATTGAGCATGACGAGACAGGCAAGACCTCGAAAACCACCGCCATCGATAGAAAGCACGTATTTGCGCCCTTTTCCCTCAAATTTAGTTCACGAGTTATTTCTATACCACGAAGATACTTCACCTGCTTCCATGCTTCCCATGAATTTCTCCACAGGGCTTGGACCGGAGTGAATGAGAGTTTGATGTATGGGGGGTTCGGCCAAGTATTTATGTAACAATCACGAAAACACGTTACTCACACGATTTCTTAATTCTTCCTTCTTTCCTTCCTCCACAAGGTTACCTCCTGCGACATGGAAAATATATCATATGGCTACAACGAATTCGCTTCAGCCGACTGGCGTTGGCGGCAAGCGAAATGAAATGAATTCATTTCACGCCTGGAATTCGCAGTTCTTCACAGATCCTTGAGCCAACTCCCTTAGATGGACCATATCATCGGCATTCAAGTTTAATTAACTCTTACCATTGACAGAGGATGAACCCGGGGTTATCCGATAGCTGTAATAAAAATTTCCATCCTGGATCATCGTGGCTTGACCAAATCTGGGCACCGTACTATAGGAAATTGGGGTTACGAATTGAAGATAGAGCTGTGATCGGTTTCCCACCCGCCAAATATTCTCCGCTTCCCAACGAATTGACGAGCATCGCGGTATGGACGCCAAAGGTGATACAGGTATGTATGCTAGATACTCTTCTCAGTATATACGCTAACGTGGTAAACATGTACATAGCTCGTCTCGTCCTGTCCATCGATGGCGGGGGTTTAGAGGACTTACTTGTCTTCTTATCCTCCAACACCTCATGAAGCAGCTACAAGCCAATCCCAAACCATGCCAAGTTTTCGATCTTATTTGCGGGTCATCCACTGGAGGACTTATTGCCATCCTTTTGGGCCGCTTTGGTTTGAGTTGTGATGATGCGATTGCAGTTTATCAAGAGATTGGTACGACGATGTTCGATGGCGAAGCGGACAATGGTAAAATATGGGGACACATCATACATGGGGAACAATTCTCGTCTTCAACTTTGGAAAAGAAGCTGGAAGAGTTGATTGAGAAGTACACGGGAAGCAAGGATACGTTGTTCAGACCGCCCGCAGACGCGTCAGACGCGGCTATCCATGATCAAACTCGCGTACGTTCATTGCCTTATTATTTTCCTTCCACATCTGACGCCAATGCAAAGACGTTCGTCACTGTTGTATCGAAAATTGGAGCTGCAGGCACTGATGCGTATCGTATTCGTTCATACCCTACACCTCCTTCGGAAGTCGAGCCTTCTCCATACGGTCATAAATGGACGATATTCGAAGGCGCACGAGGCACCTGCGCAGCTCCTCTTTACTTCTCCCCACTCAGGATCCTCGGCGGAAACTCCGTATACTTGTTCCAAGACGCAGGATCGTCAGGCTTCAACAACCCTGCAAAGATAGCCGTCAGCGAAGCAGAACAAGTATTCGGTGCTAATGCTACGATTGCTCTGGTCAGCTTGGGAACCGGACTCAAGAGTCTCATGGGACATTGGAAGGACTTGAAGCAAGCAAGGACAGTTACGGATGACCAGATCAACAGCGTTGTGGATCAGATAGAAAATGCAGAGAAAACTCACAAGCAGAACGATAAAAAACGTTTCAGCATCTTCAAGAAGTTTGAGCGAACGCGGAAGAACATTCAAAACTCACCGGAGCTCGTGCGACGGATCGCGACGCAACTCCTTGAAGTTGCAACCGATACAGAGACGGTGCATAGCCAGGTCCACGAACAGTTTAAGCGACGGTGAGTAGAGTTCATCTGATTCGTGTGTTGTCCGTATTTATTCATCGATTCCCATTAGCGGCCAAGGAACAAACTACTCTCGCTGAACAACGATCAGGGGCTGGGCAACATACAATTAACGGACTGTAAGCAGGAAGGGTCGATTATAGAGATGACGAACCAGTGGATCATGAGGTCACAAGAGGATATATCACGGATCGTCGAGACCATGGTGAGGACTGAGTACTGAATCTGAAGTTATACTGTGACTGATGCTGAATCGGCAGAAGAAGAACGCTATGGAAAGAAAAATTTTATGATACATACTGGTATCTATCCCTGGAAGTTGCTCTAGAGAGCAAAGAGAGAAGGCTGTCGCCGGTTCACTAGGTTGTTCAATACGTTGTTCAGGAATTCGAACCGCTATCACCGTAACGTCCCTAGGACTGAGTTTCCGTTTTTTTCCCTCTGGAAAATACTCGCTTGCTCTTATTCATGACGACTATTGGGTTCAGGATCCGGAGTCGAGTCAGCCGTATTTGAGTGGTATATGTCTACTTTGGCTGAGTTTGCTTATTTGAATGTCTGTTTTGCAACACAATTCATGGGTTTAAACAATAGCAGGCAATCCAAATCAATCCAAAGCGTTCTCGTGCTATCGTGGGCTATCGTTATCATCGATCTCATCAGTCCAACCTCGTGTGGGATCGACAAGGTTAATACATTCTAAGAATACATATATACGGCTGTTTACCCGATCTCAAACTCTCAAAATTTACTGGCATCCGTCACTTTGCTTAGTTCAAATGGCCAAAGGTAAAACGTTTGCCCTTCGTTTCATTGCTACTTGAAAGCCCGTTGCCCAGACCGCAAATACATACTTTCGCTCGATGGTGGAGGATATCGAGGACTTTCATGCTTGATCACGCTGAATCATGTCATGCGATTGCTTGTCGACGATCCTGATGAAGACCCGATCCCTGCACCCTGCGAAGTTTTTGACTTGATATGCGGCACCTCTACTGGCGGACTCATTTCAATCCTCCTAGGCCGTTTAGGTCTCGACTGCATGACAGCCATATCCGTTTATGGGGAGTTAGGCCCAGCTGTGTTTCGGGAAAGACGAAGGGAAAATGTGGGTACTATTCTAAGCGGAGAAAGATTTTCGTCCTCTGAATTCGAAGCCCTGCTATTCCGAGTCGTGCACAAGTACACAGGGGACGCAATGGCGCTTCTGAAGCAACCAAAATCGAAACCCGACCCTGTTGAGCACCGAAGCACAGCTGTGAGCATGGTACTACCTTGACTGAAGACGATCTGTTGATGATCTGCGCCCAGACTTTCGTCACCGTTGTACCTGCAGGAGCGGGCTCATCTGGTGTTGAAGCATACCGCCTCAGGTCGTACGCAACTCCCCGCGGTGCTGTCGAGAGCTTACCAGGCTATTCCTGGAAAATTGTTGAAGCCGCAAGGACAACATCGGCTGCACCGATGTATTTGCTCCAGTCCTTGTCAACACACAGGTATTTCAGGATGCCGGCGGTTCGGGCTTCAACAATCCCACGTCAGAAGCAATCAAGGAAGCTGAAATGCTCTGGGGCGGCAAGAGCAAGGACGAAGTGGAACTTGTAGTGCTGAGCCTTGGAACGGGACTTGCCTCTCTGACAGCTGACCACGTCGATGACCAGCGATTCGAAAAATCCTGACGACAGCAGATTGAAGAACGTGGTTAACAAACTGAGGAGCAAGGTCAAAAATTACAACCGCAAAGGAACGTCTTGAGCAGATTGCGAAGCAATTTGTCCAGGTTGCGACTGTTACAGAACGTACTCACGACGATGTGTCAAAACGGTTTCTGGAATGGCAAGTTTCCACGTCTTTCTTTAACAGCTCTTGATCCTTCTTTTAATTACAGGGGCCGCCGAGATGATTATTTTCGATTTCAATCCACCACAAGGACTAGGCGATCTCGACCTTGCGGACTACATGAAAGAAGGATTGATAGTAGAGATCACTAATGTTTGGTTAAGATCACCTGCTGGGCAAGATGCTACCATGGAACTGTACGAGAAGCTCAGAGTGAGTTGCTTATTTGTTCCTTTTGAGTCGTACTAAATCACAGCAAAGGAACCTTACGAAGCAAAGAAAATGTAGAGTAATCCATTTTGAAACTAATAGTCATTCTCTCTCTGTACATTACTGTTTTTGACCAATGAACGTTAATGAACTTTGCTGTAAACTCGAGAGAGTGAACAAGTGGCATAGTCATGGAGTGACCCCGTTCAGTCCAGATCTACATGCACAAATGAGCTTGCATATGCGTGTCTTAAGAACAATCATTCCACAATTCGAAGAAGTGCATAGCTTAAGCGACTAACAATAACAATTCAGTCAAAAATAAAGCCTACGGACACAGAGCAGCAGCGTATAATAATAAAGGAAGAAAAAAGATCGAAAACAGAAAGCATAACGAAAATCTCGACAAGACCCTTGTAAGTACGTACCGTGCGTGCGTATGTATGATAATTGATACAGATATGCG
>JADNRY010000448.1:0-47736 GCA_015501585.1 Rhodocollybia butyracea | reverse complement strand
GGGGAGCCAGTTGCGCTTATCGTCACCGCTTTTCTTGGCGTGTATGTATACTGCTCGTGCTTTACTTGCCAGCTCAATATACTTTTATGCCTTCCAGCCTACCGAATCTTCTGATAAATCGTTTTGTCCTTAACCTTCGGGCTTTCTCCAACCCGACTAACAGCAGCCAATACTCTGGTAAAGACTCGTCCTATGCGATCATCTCTGCACGTAGCGTGCCCAATTTTGCCGAAAGCCGATTCATTGGTAACATGGGAGCTCCGTTGGATCATGATCAATGGGACGAAGTGAATGACCGTGAAAACGAAGTCAACCATGGGGATGAGGTTGATGGGCGGGAAATCCCGAACAGAACGCTGGATCCTTTGACTACGTTAGTACCTGTGGTAAGTCCTGTAGTAAGTATCTATGCGAGCTGACGATTTCCCCCGCTATAGATATATGGTAATGAGAAAGGGTGCCCAATTACCTTTGTGCCTATGGAGTGGGAACGTGGTCGGTGTCTTGAAGAGGTCAATGAGCGCCAGCGCAGCTTGTTATCCAGATGAGGAAATCAAACGTTGCGTTGATATTCCGAACTTGCGCTGATCTCTATATGTGCTCTCTTAAGTGTCCTTCCACGAACAATTTCAGTCGATCTAAGTAAGCTCAGAGAGCGTTGAATTGTGAGTCTTCTCGACTGCTGTAGGGCTTTCTTACTGGATGCTAATGTTTCAGGGACAAGCTATGCGTTATATATGTTGTACATATCTAGAAGGTTACTAGCCATCATTTAATTTCCATTCCACCTGCATCGCTCCGAGCCTCACAGCTTATTCCAGCCCCTGCGCTGGATATTGACTTGCCCCACGATAGAGCATCAGATGAGACACTATTGTTACTGATATGGGTAAAAACCCTATAACAACAAGGATAACTCAGCAACAACTTGGTCTTCATTCAACCGATCCACTTACGACTACCATCACGGACAAATCATAAAGCGGAAACGGCTGCCAGGGAGGGTACACCAGCAAAAGCTGGGGATGAAGCAAGTATGCCTAGTGTGCAATATCCAGCCTAGAGTCCTTCTAGTTATACGTGCGGTATATTGTATAATTAATAAAGTCCTTACCTGGAAAATGCAAAAGGCAGTTCCTGACTCGACTAAAAAGACAAGCACATTTAAGGATGGTGAGAGCTTAGTACTATATATCTTGAGTACTATGCTGATCAGCATGCCAGGGCCTCGCATTTGAGTGGACCCTACGAATTATTGCGATGAGTTAGATACTACCTTGATCAAACCTTGATAGAACTTCCGATGTGCCCTGCTTAGTACTCACCAGGTTTTGTATGCAATGAGCACAGTAGCCAGAATATTTAACGCAATCGAGAATAAAAAATAGAAGTTTTGACAGATGAGAAGCAGAATGGGATCAGTAATATCCAGGTGCGCCAACATAGAGGGGCCAGAGAACCGCTCCCCGATGATTATCACTAAAATACGGTCATTCAGAAACAGATCCTGCGGGTTTGCAAAACTATTTCAAGTCCATACCTCCATTGGATATACCTAAGATTACCAACATCCATTGAACCGCAGTATGGTACTCCCACAATGCCCAAGCTCTCCAAAGTACAACAGTGTCGCCGAGTAGAAGCTATATTGGCAGAAGAAAAAATTCCTTCAGGTTTGAGAACAAATCAAGTAGGGAGTTTACTAGCACTGAGAACCCCAGGACCTCCCTGGATTCCAACCCAAATTTGCTTTGAACGTCAAAGGCAGCCATTCTATCCTCCAGATCTTGGTTGAAATCCAGTTTGGAATCGGCCAAAACATGAAACAATAGGTCCAGTAAATATGCATTCACATCGACAGCTTGCAAGATAGAAGCCAGAATAAGAATGATTTGGATAATGGACAGAATTAGGACTGGCCATTTCCGCAAACCATTTTGATGCATTGAAGGCGGCTGAGTTCCAACGACTGGAACAGGATGCAATGAGGCTGGCTGGCGGCGCCTACCTAAGGATATACAACGCTATAACAGCAGCGGCTATGTAGACACCTATGACATTGGTGAGTATGCGTGACGAAGTCTAGGGAAAATGACAACAAACCAAATGTAACACACATTATAATAGCTCCAGTAAGAGTAGATAGTGCATTTTTGCCAATTGTAGTAAGAGTGCTACTTTCTTCAAAGAGTGGCATGGATCAAGCTTGACCTGGATATCAGACCTCTTCTTTTAGGGTGGTAGAAACTTGAAGTGCAGAACATATGTCATATATGTTTTGCATTTTAACTCACTTTTGTGATAGTACAGAACCTGCAACTGAGTCGGTGGGACTTGAATGACGCTTCTTTTCGTCCTGAATGCCCTCGTTTTTGTATATCCGATAGCCCGGGCAAAGCGCGGGTATGAATTTCCCTGGTTGAATTGATCAACAAAAGCTATATCATGGAGTACCACTGATATAGCACTCATAAGCTTAGAAGTATCCCTAGATTTTTGGCTAATCATGGTCTACCTAAATAAAGCCATGGCCCATGGACTTGGGAGTTCTGGCAATAAGAAGCCAGCCAGATTAAGGGAAGAGCAGTCGTGACTCGGACACCCGAGCTAAACAAACAACCAATAAATGACTCCCTGCTGAAAGACACGGCGATACCGCTGGCTAATCACGGAATGACGGGAGGTAGCCGATTGCCACCTTTGGCATTGCAGGCAATGCCGCGATGACTCGTTCTGATATCGACCCCAATCGCACTGAAGTTCAAGCGGTGACAAGTCGTCAGTGAGTACCAAAAAATTAGCGTAGGAACAAAAAGCTCAACTTGAACGGCCTTGAGCACGTGGAAGGACTAGGAAATCAAGTACTAAAGATGCATTGAAAAGTGCGATTTTTTTTTAGCAAAATTAATTGGAAACGGATAAAAAGATAAATTTAAAATCTGGGATAACACGGGAAGGATAGAAATAGACACAAGTTATTCACCAGTATCCACTTAAGTACACAGTCAGCAATTCACCACGTTGACTCAGGCTCATCTCACCTTAGTACTCTATTTAAATGCATCCAAATACTCAAAGCCTCGTCAGCTATGATGGCCAGCCGCCACGAGGATCTAAAGTCGCACAAGGTGTCAGATGTCGAAAGCATACCCAGTGGCAATTAAAGCCCTGGGCCTGACTTCTGGTATAAGGAAGGAGGGAAGCCATACAGATTCACGGGACTGGGCAATCAGTAACGTGACTACGCATGATATCGCGATAAGGCATACACCATCTTAAACAGCCATCATGAAAGGCTGTCAGCCGTCTCTTTTACTCTGGTAACCTTCCTTGCCATGGCTACACACCATCCCTCGAGCTTCTTCTCCAAGAGCCAAATACACCAAGCTCAAGACGCGCTACATCGAACGTCGCCAAGCATTCAAGGCGGATGCTACAGCGCAGGATGATCTAGAAGCATATCATCGTCGCGACAATGCTCATGTATACACCGCGCTGTTTGTCTGCTGTAATCTCGAGCTATCATTGACGTGACATATTTGCAGACGTGGCCTTGTACCAGAAAGTGCGTCGGAAAGGTCTTTTCTCTCGGAACACAAACCGTATCTTCGCTCAGATTCATTTTTCACAGTAATACGTCCCTTTCGTGTTCATATTCCAGTAGTAATTTTACCCTCAAGGACTTTGCCCTACATCAACCCAATTCCATCTTGTCCTCAAGCCAAGAATCACTCATCATCGGGAACAAACGCAGCCATGACGTGCGACTGGCCTCCGCGGAATGGGACCCCGGGCACGTAGATAGATCTGCATCTGCAGGCATGTCGTACTTCCATTTCTTTGTCATACCTACACAGAAAGGTATGGCTGACCTGTTCTCACGATAAATACCGAGCTCATCATGAATTTAGTATACAACATCGTTTCGCTGACAGATAGTGCTATCATCCATGAAATGATCTCGCATTTCAAGACTTTTTGGGCTCAACCTGGGGCGGCACAAAAGTGTATCGATAGGATTAATCTCGCTGTTACAGAACATGTTGACCAGGTGTTAGCGCATCTGGACCACGAGCAGAAATCCATGTTCAATGAGGTCGTAAAGGATGTACGCAAGTACGCGGACGAGTGTTCCGTGCCTCTGAGGACGCTTAATGCTGAGGATTTTGTATTTGGGTTCCATGCTATGCGGATTCGAGTGTCGGGCATCTTCACATGCATGTTTTACCTTTGTCGGAAACGTTCAGGCGGTTTAGCACTGATGCGCATGATGTAAAGACGATTCCAGCTCGAGCTGTGATTGAAGTTTTGGACGCGGAAACCGAGGGCGACACCCATTGTACGTTGTTCTGGCGTACCCATTCTATGATCATTGCTTATTCAACCGTTTCAGAATTTTCAATCGCCGGTTTTTCCACTCATCCCTTCCCTATGGAAAGCAAGAAGGGCCTGCCACGTCGGATCATGGTTTTTGACGTAGCCGAACTGATGGTGCCAAATCGGGACACGGACCTCGGGCACCTGGAATAATTATGTAAATTTACTGCTATTTATTCATCAGCACTGTTCTTGTCGTCAATTAAGAAGTCAATAATTCCTTAAGCTAGTCTATCACTGTTAATGCTAAATAACTAATGCTATGGCCTCACATTCATCGGGTATCTGTTAGACTGTTATAGTTCATCCAAGTACAACTTGCTATGTCAATGCTCTGCCAGGAAGTTTTGGAAACAGCTGTGAACTTGAAAAGTAATCTAACTTCAGTGTACACAACTGTACAACAACTCGTGTTGGTAAATGTGTGATAAGTAAGCTAACTATTGGTTAACAGAAACTGAAGAGTTTCAAATAGTGAAGTGACGGGCCCAAGACGGGGCCGCCGTGAAGACCCAGCATTTTTGCCGGGGATGGTTGAAGACCAGGGGGTGATATCACTGCACAGCAGAAGCGTATAAGTGAGACCCAATGTGACACCGTTGGGACACTGGTGAGGACCGACTCGGAGGTAGTAGAGGTGCTGGACTGGGAAAGTGGGCGGCCCCTCCTCCTGTGGCTTGCGCCTCCCGTGTAGGAGGGCCAGTCTAGACTAGCCACTCTGACCTTCAATTTTCGAGGGAAGGTCAGCATCCACTAGTTTGAGCCAGCTCATGTATACACTTGAACCAAGTCCAATCTATTCAAGGTGGGAAAGTTTCAAAGCAAGAGCCCGAAGTATTCTAAGTGAGAATAGGTCTTCTAGTGAGATCTTATGGGATTACAAGTACCAACAAGTGCGCAAGTACTAGAGAGATGATAAGGCTTATTAGAAGGTGATGAAAGAGTCCAAGGACTCGTTTTAAGTAATTAGTCCTTTAAATACAAGTAAGAAGTTTAAAATGAATAAATGATTTATCGAAATAAGTAACTATTACTTACCTATTTAGTAAGTCTGTAAATCCATAGTACTTACTTACAAGTCATGCTACATGCCAACTACATGCACAACTGTCTATGTAGTCTGGCAAATCACACTTGCCATGACCACAGCAAAGTATTTACCAGCTGTTCTGTCACTGACTGGCTGATAAAAGGTACTGTGCTCATGACAGCCTACAGGGATGTCGACTATCTGTATGGTCTGTGTCAGGGGAGTTTGGCTCCCGCTATCACATTCACGCATGGGCAATGTTTCTCCCTTTCTCTATCCGTATTCCGTCGGTACTAAATAAGTATTTTTCCTTTATCATTCGCTAAATTACTTTACCGAGTCATTGTACTTAATATAGAGTAGATTTGGCTTTGCACCCTGGCAGTTGTTTCACTCAATGTGTCACTGGAGTCGGGATAGCGAGTTAACTAGTTTCACAAGGGAGAAGAATGACTACAGAATATGGAGATGTTTGTTTGAGAGCTAGAAGAGAAGTGAGATCTGCACAGATTTTTCAGTTTAGTTTAAAATAGTGACACAAGTACTGGAGATCATGGCAAGGATCATGGCTGGACTACAATTAACTTTGAGCACAAGTTTCTATTACTGGACCTGCAGGCAATTATGACTTCAGATTTAGTGGGCATATTAGTTAAACTCATCACATTTCAGGATCCGGTTCATCAGGCTGTGATTTTTTTGAAGCTGGCCTTGCATTTTGTATCATGTAGCTCTGCTGAGAGTACTAATTGGAAGACTCGGAAACAGTACTAAGTATATGGGTAGTGCTTTGATTATTGTTTCCGACGGTATTGAATAGTCATGGGTAAGTATTAGAGAGGAAGGGGTCCACTGCCAGTATGCCCAAGGCTCGCTGGCTAGCGGTAAAGCTGGTAGTATTAGGTTAAGCTACTATGCTATGTACAGGCTAATCTAGTGTACTTTCCATCACGTGGCCTGGCTCCAGTGATGGACAGGTGGACGCGACATGTTCTATCTGTTCCAGCATACACAGGGCACTTAGCCTTGTATTTTAGCCTTGTATTCTTAACTTAGGGCATTCAACGAAGAGAGTAACGGGAAGATATTTGTAAACGGCGGCGATAAATAAGTAGGATTAGATTTACAATAATTACAATGAGTGCCCGAGGTCCATGTCCCGATTTGGCACCATCAGTTCGGCTACGTCAAAAAGATGATCCGACGTGGCAGGCCCTTCTTGCTTTCCATACTTCCTGACTTTGCCACTTGATCCAGACGCCGATAGTGGATGCGTAAACAGGGTAACATCGAGGGTTCGGGGAGTGATGGAATTGAACAGTAGGGAACAGAGTAGGGACTGCCTGTAGATTGACGGGGCGATTTATGAACTATACATATTCAGAGAATCTTGAGACGACCCGTTTTGGTCAGATATACCAGTGTCAACTAAACAATTGAAACGATAATCGAGCTAGTTAGTTTAGTAGCCCATGAGAGTAATGTACTGATGGATGCGACTTTTGAGACCGTCTAGTATAAGTGAGGTTGATCCTGGTGTAACAAAGTATATGAGTGCGTTTACCTCTCATGATCGAGTCGACATCATCGATGAAACAGATTGCGGAAGAGTTTCGAGGTCGTGGAGGGAACGAACTGGAAGCAAAGTTTATCGCCCATCGCAAAAGGTAGTGAGTCTCTTACCTCAAAGTTGGATAGGGTTTTAATCATTTTGCGGTAGAATCGATTTCATCGAAGAAACTGATATCTTGCGAGGTGTGAAATTTGTGTTCCTAGCTAGGGGAAAGACTGAATGGAAAGCGAAATCTACGAAAATACCTATACAAAGAGATGTTCACTGACCTCGTAGACTCGTCGGGTATGGGTTCAATATCGGAGATAAAGGAGGAGACAGGTGAATGAATAGAGTCGAAACGGGACAATAGCGGCGGAACTACCTAGGAGGGCAAGATGGAAGAGAAAAAATTGATGTCTTGCGCTTGGTTTGAATGAAAGGGGTAACTTCGTTGCCCACGGAGAGTACCGAGTTGGTAAGAGCAACGGAGCATATCCTATAGATATAATTGTCAGCTCAATAATATTAAAGTTTGGCAATATTAAGTACGAGTACGAGTACTCCATGTCCAAGTGCTGTTAGCGGCAAGGCATGCATGAGTGGATTATGAGAGGAGCGCAGAACCAAATATAGCCTAGAGTATGACGCTGCGCCCATAGCGCGCGCCACAGCTGCCTTTCTGGAGACCACTTGGCCGGTTACTAGGCTAGTAATACCATGAGTGGTGGTGATCTTTGTACAGCGAAGAAAGACTTGTACGTGGTTACTCGAACTGAGAGATCCTTTTACAGAAACTTAAGTCTATACTATGAAGCATAACTTCTGGGCCAGCAAGTCGTAGCAGACGGTAATTGTTCTACATGATTCTCTGCGAGAGGAGGAACATTGGTCATACTCGTACATCTCCTTGTGCGAGTTCAGTACAGTGTGGACCGGGTACATGGAATCGGAAATGAGAGCCGCGACCGTGACGGTGGTGTACAACAAAGGTCTGGAACGGATAGGATCATGATGATCCAAAAAATTTAAAGGTGAGTCGATTTTAATTTCTCGTTATCAACCCAGATTAGGATTTCCCCGTCAGCTATGTATACAGCTATGTATACAGCAACATTGCTCAATGAATGTCAGCGCGGAAATAAAAAAGTGGGTGAGTGCCCCATTTTTCCATGGAGGCAAATTGGGATATGAAAAGGTGGAATACATTGAACTTCCTTTTGCCGACTACGGAGACTTGGGTGGTCCTAGACTAATATAGCAAACCAAATGAATAAACAAAGGGCCTGCTGACCACGGCCGCAGTGGTCAAGAAGCACGTACTTATATCGCGTACGTTTGGTCTTGCCTGTGGCACGAAGGGGAGTTTGAAGAGGTTATACTAACCGTTTTTGACAGTGGGTCTTGGCTCGTGAAGATAGCTAAGGATGAATGTTGTCAAGAAGGTAATGGATGGTATTTTACTCAAGAAGGACGTTATGGAATTCAGTCATACTCAACTCCTCACTGAACGATCGTTATGCTATGAGTATTAGTTTCATAGCTTTCTGACATCGTTTGGGGTGAGAGGGGACTGGAGGTACGCTACTATGGAGACGTACTGTCATTAAGTACCAGCTATCAACTTATCATAGCTGCACTTGCTTGAATTTTGTTACAGATCGCTAAACAAGACGAAAATTTGACGAGAAAAGTTGGGTGAACGGCCCGCCGGATTCATTAATCATGTGACCCGAGTTGTCGCGAACGGACTTTTCTTTGCAAACCACACACAGATTTAGTTACATCGCTTACTATTCCTATGGCCTCGCTGGATCCGCCGTGCGCTCAGCCCTTGAATATACGCATAAATCTAAACACTGCGGAACTAGCTCATCTGGAAGACAAACTTCGTTCGGAATATGGACCATTCGTTGTTAGCCCAGAGCGAGCAGAAGAGCTCAAAGAGATACTGGCGCTGGCTGATAAAGACATCGAGGATCATGATTCTGAGGTGGCTCGCCTCCAGGCCATTCAGGCCAACAGACAACGACTCGAGATCCAGCGGGCCAAGCTACGCTCTCTCCTGTCACCGATGCGCAAACTATCCAATGAAATTTTATTGCATATCTTCCAGTATGCGTGCAAAGAAAATATCCTCCAGAGCTACCCATGGCTCTCAGAGCAGCAACCTTGGACAAAACTCAGATCTCCTGTCATCACCTACCTCCCCACAATGGCGATCAGCTCAGTGTGCTCACGTTGGCGTACACTTGCATTATCATCACCTAGTTTGTGGGCTAACCTAACGGTGGAGACGCACACTGCTACCTTGGACCAATCGAAAATTCTACTTGGTTTCATCGATACTGTTGCTCGATATTTGGAGAGATCGGGTGATTGGCCATTGAAGATCGCGCTCGAAATAGGTGGCACACCTGGGCCTCATCACGAAACAGAGATCCCATCCCTAAATTATCTGACACAGCACGCTTGCCGTTGGGAAACTTTCTCGTATTGGGGAACTTACTCGCTTGAAAATTACGAGATATTGTCTGGACTGCATTTTCCTTTACTCACAGAGTTGTGTATTTTCAGTGTATTAGATTGGGAGCAAACGCCTGACTTGGATCGCTTTGAATACGCTCCAAAGCTTTGTGCGCTTACAACTACCGAGTTGGCTACATCCAAGGCTCCATACCATCAACTTCGTCATCTCGATCTCCAGTATAGAAACCTAGAATTGGCAGAAATACTACACAGATGCCCTTCAGTTGAATCTCTTGGATTCAAGAATTACGAAGAAGAAGAAGAAGAAGACCATACCCCAGATCATGGTGCACATTACACATGGCGAAACATCACATCGCTTACTTTCAGGACAGATGATGATGATGACGTCTCATATGTGGAAAGGGTGTTCTCATCCTTTGACTTACCTTCTTTGGACGTGATTGTGCTAGATGGTTGTTGGAGGGGCGCCTGGCCGACAGAGACTTTTATTTCATTTATATCCAGATCATCTTGTATGATCACCACATTCACCCTCCACAGTATATCTCTCTCCGATTCGGACTTTATCGCAGCCCTTCGAGTCATGCCCTCTCTACTTCATCTCGAAATCAAGGACCACAAATGGGATGATGAACATGTACAGACTCAGCGCAGTTCAATCACTTCACGCCTCATCTCAAGCCTGATTCAGTGTGAATCCACCTCTGTCTGCTTAGTTCCGAAACTACACACTCTTCATCTAGTTTCCAAGCTTGATACTGGAGCGTTCGACGACTCCAGTTTTCTTAGCATGATCGAATCACGTTGGTTCAGACCTGGATCAGATCTTTGTGCGACAATGTTTGCGATGGGCAGACACTGTATACGGTCAGTTGTTCTCAAGTTTGGTTGGCGAGAGGTTGACGCGGAAGTTTACAAACCGCTACGGATCCTAGACAAGGAGGGCTTGAGAGTGGTAGTTTCCGGGACGAATGGAATTCAGGTTTAATTTGCTTGTTTGTTTATGCTAGCATGTGTTCGTACTGCCAGCGTGTAGTCTTTAGATGAGATTTTCTTGCTAATGTGTCGAATTTTTGCATCTGAACAAACGGCTCGCGAGTCGCCGGAATGACGGCCATTAATCACGTGACCCGAGTGGTTGTCACGAACGAACTTATCTTTGAATCTCGCGAACCACCACTTCAAGTGGCTGGCGAAGGTCCACAGGTACATCGCTTACTACTCTTATGGCCTCGCCGGATCCGCCGTGCGCTCAGCCTTTGAAAATACGCGTAAATCTAAACGCTGCGGAACTGGCTCATCTGGAAAACAAACTTCGTTCGGAATATGGACCATTCGTTGTTAGCCCAGAGCGAGCAGAAGAGCTCAAAGAGATACTGGCGTTGGCTGATAAAGACATAGAGGATCACCACTCTGAGGCTGTTCAGGCTGAAAAACAACGACTCGAGATCCAGCGGGCCAAGCTATGCTCTCTCCTGTCGCCGATGCGCAAGCTGTCAAACGAAATCTTGTTGCATGTTTTCCAGTATGTGTGCGAAGAAAATATTCTTCAGAGCTACCCGTGGTTATCAGACGAGAAACCGTCCACCAAACTTACATCTCCCGTCATTATCTATCTCCCTACAATGGCAATCAGCTCAGTATGCTCACGTTGGCGTACCCTTGCGTTCTCGTCACCTAGTTTATGGACTAATCTAGAGGTGGAGACGCACATTGCTACGTTGGACCAAGTGGGGACCCTGGTTGGTTTCTGATACTGTTGCTCGATATTTAGAGAGATCGGGTGATTGGCCATTGAGGGTTACACTCGAAATAAAGGGTGCACCTTGTCATGATGAACCAGAGATCCCATCCCTAATCTACCTGACACAGTGCTCTTGCCGTTGGCAAACTTTCACGTATTGGGGAACCTATTCGCTTACAGAGTACAAGATACTGTCCGGGTTGCACTTTCCTTTACTTGTAGAGTTGGACATTTTCAGTGATAGCATCCAGGACCATCATATCTCGTCTGACTTGGATCGCTTTGAACATGCTCCAAGGCTCTCTGTACTTGACGCTCCCGAGGTTCCCACCTCCAAGGTCTCATACCATCAACTTCTTCATCTCAGTATCCAGTATCATAACTTGGAATTGCCTGATATGTTACATAGATGCCCTTCAGTCAAATCTCTTGAACTCGAGAGTTACCACGACTATGATTTGCAGCATGGTGTGCATTACACATGGCCCAACATCACGTCGCTTACTATTAGAAGAGGTTATGAGGACTCATATCTGCTGGAAAAGGTGTTGTTATCCTTCAACTTGCCTTCCTTGAATGTGATTGTGTTAGATGGTTGGTGGAAGGTCCCGTGGCTGACAGAGACTTTTGCTTCCTTCATAACCAGATCATCTTGTATGATCTCCACATTTGCCCTCCACCGTACATCTGCCTCCGATTTGGACCTTATCGCAGCCCTTCAAGTCATGCCTTCTCTGCTCCATCTCGAAATCAAGGATCACAAAAGGGATGTACAGGCTCAGCGCAGCCCAATCACTTCACATCTCATCTCAAGCCTAAATCCGTGTGAATCCACCTCAATCTCCCTTGTTCCGAAACTACACACTCTTCGTCTGGTTTCCCAACTCAAAACCGGACCATTCGATGACTCCGCTTTTGTTAGGATGGTCGAATCACGCTGGTTTAGACCTGGTTCGGATCTTTCTGCAACAATGTTTGCGATGGGAAGGGAGTGTATACGGTCAAGTTTCGTAGCCGAAAGGTTGACGCGGAAGTGTATAAACCGCTGCGGATTTTAGATAAGGAGGGTTTGAGAGTGGTAGTGGTAGGGACAAATGGGGTTCAGGTTTAATTTGCTTCCTGGTTTACATTAGTTCTATCTGTCGTGTTCATATCGCCGGGGTATAGTCTTCGAATGAGATTCTTCCCCTGAGTGAAGGCCCGGGTGATAGCATGAGACCATGGCATCTTGCCTTCATATGGGAGCAAGGACACCGATTCGCATATTAGTTTGCTTCCCAAGTCCTTGATGATCATTTGGGATGCGTATGAGCGATACTGAGGGTGTCATTGTAGGTAGGTTTGTTTTCCGATTGCGTGTATTTTGCACCCTTTTTGCAGATTTCATCCGGCCGCAATAGTCGATATCTAGAGTTGTTCGAGTAAGCATTTTCGTATGAGTCGCATGCCCAAGCCTCAAGTGTCGATCCTAAAAGTAGTGTAACTGTAGAGTCGGATGCTACTAGTAGTTGGCGCCAAAAACTTTGCGCGCTTATTCATTTCCATGGCTTCACCAGATTCGCCATGTGCTCCTATGAAAATTCACATGAACCTCAGCTCAGCGGAACTGGCAGATCTGGAACAAAAACTTTGTTCGGAATTCGGACCATCCATGGTTAGCCCAGAGCAAGCAAATGAGCTTAAGGAGATACTGGCTGTAGCTGATGAAGATATCGAAGCTCTCCACAAGCAAATCGTGGTTCTTCAGGCCGAGAAACAACGACTGGAGACCCAGCGGGCCAAGCTACGCTCGCTACTGTCTCCGATGCGGAAGCTGTCCAACGAAATTTTGCTGCATGTCTTCCAGTATGTGTGCGAAGAAAATCTCCTCCAGAGTTACCCGTGGTTGTCAGACAAAAAACCGTCCACCGAACTTACATCTCCTGTCATCACCTACCTCCCTACAATGGCAATCAGCTCAGTATGCTCCCGATGGCGTGCACTGACACTGTCGTCACCTAGTTTGTGGGCTAACTTTGCGGTGGAGATACACACGGCCACTTGGGACGAGGGGGAGGATCAGGCGGGTTTTATTGATACATACCCGATATTTGGAGAGGTCGGGCGATTGGCCATTGAGGTGGGAGACCCCAACCTCAGTGAGAAGTAATCGTAGAGAACATGAGTGAATACAACTGAGTAGCTACGTACATGCATGAAAGGCTATATACTGACGGCGAACTTCGGCCCGGAACGCCACGATCCCCTACTCCACCGTTGAGGATTATGCTGGTTATACATGGTGCACTTGAGGATGAAGATGAATTTCCCTCTGTAGTCTACGACCTGACGCAGCACGCTCGCCGCTGGAAAACTTTCACATATCGTGGGACTTACTTCCTTACAGACCACGAGATAATGTCCGGGTTGGATTTTCCTTTACTTGCGGAGTTGGATATCTGTGATTGGCGAACGATGCCTGACTTGGATTGCTTCGAGCATGCTCCGAGACTCACTGCACTTGCCACTACCGACATGCCTCCATCGAGTAAGGCCCCATACCATCAAATTCGTCATCTCAATCTCCAGTTCAATGGGTCAAAACTGGGGGATACCCTATACAGATGCCCTTCAGTTAAATCTCTTGAACTTAGGGGTCACGAAGACTGATGGTGCACATTATATATGGCGCAACATCACATCTCTTACTATTAGGCAAGAGTATGGAAAATTCTACTTGGAAATGGTGTTGTTATCCTTTGACTTACCTTCCTTGAATGAGATTGTGTTAGAGAGTAGTCAGGAGGCTCCAGGTCCTTGGCGAACCGCAACTTTGATTTCATTCATATCCAGATCATCTTGTATGATCACCTCGTTCACCCTCCGCAAGGTATCTCTCTCTGATTTAGACCTTTGCGCAGTCCTTCAAGTCATACCTTCTCTACTCCACTTCAAAATTGATGACTACAATCCACAGGAGTCCAGATCCAGTCCAATCACTTCGCACTTGATCTCGAGCCTAACTCAGCATATATCTTTGTAAACTGTGTATACGGTTAGAGCGCCTTCTTTTTAGATCATGTTTAGTCTCGACATTGTGAGACGGTACGGCGAGTGCTGATCACAGCATCGTGGAGACTATGCATCCCAGGCATGTATTTGGCGTGATACATGTAGCTGGGGCCCCGGCAGTTCCTAAATGGGACCACGTCGGTTATACTACCACTACCACTACCAGCATGAATCCACTTCCATGTGAAACTACGCACTCTTCATCTGTTTTCCCAGGCTACTGGAACATTTGACGACTCCGGTTTTGTTGGCATGGTCTTATCGCGCTGGTATAAACCTGGTTCGGATCTTGCTGTGACAATGTCTACGATGGGCAGGGAGTGTATACGGTCAGTTGTTCTCAATTTTAATTGGTGAGAAGTTGACGCGGGAGCATATAAACCGCTGCAAATTCTAGACAAGGAGGGTTTGAGAGTAGTAGTTGCTGGGACGAACGGAATTCAGGTTTAACTAGATCTCTCTGTGTGTAGTGTTTGATACTGTTTTCCCGTCGCTAGGCGAAAGCTATGGATCTTTAGTTATTTATATAATCCAGGACCCAAGCTATGCCTAGTATAACTCGATATCCCATTCGAAACCATAGGCCAACTCAACGCTGAGCGCTGGATGGTTACTCCGATGGTAATTGAGACGACTTGGCATCAGCGCCAAAAGCTTGCGCGCTTATTCGCATCTTGGAAACAACATCCAAAATAGGTTAACAAATCTTCAAGCTTCAGGATTCGGTCTTCGACGAGCAGAAGCTCATCCTATAAAAGACTGTTAAACTTAGGTATGCTTATTAGCCAGTTTGTGTTTTTTTTTACTGACCAGGCGAGACTCTGTAGCAGTCGTTGACTTGTTTTCGTGTATTTGCATGTAGTAGGAGAAACCTGCGTCTCCAGAGTCTCGATGAAACTGTACTCATCCTGGCTAAGGCGCAAAAGTAACAACTCAAAACTCGATGGATCGTGCTACGCTCTGTGTTCTCACAATTCCGGAGGATGCGCTGTTCCAACCACAGCTAAGACGACTATGCAGGAGTACGTTGCATGGCGTGTCGGACGCATGGTGCGCTATCTCCAATTCTACCGCTATATCTGTTGACCTCTGAATAACCTTCCATAGTCTTTTTCATACGGCGTGATCCTTCTTTCTTACCCTCATTATTGCTGGTAACCCATGTCGGTCAACCTCTATCGGCTCCCAGGGACCTTTGGAAATGTAATCGAAATACGTACTGCGGCGCCCTAGGCTCTACTGTTTTGTGTACACGTTGTCTCCGACTAGAACCACCAAAGCCATACATGATTCACTCACCGAAACACCAGAACAATCGTCAAACAAAGCTTGAACATCCCTGAGCGAGTCTCCACCTTCAGTCGATGACAGTACAATGTTTCTTGTTTCCGGCACTGATAACGACCTACATGGCAATGAAGATGTCGGTATACACTTCTCTCCCCGCATTACCTCGTCGTGGTACAGGAGTCCAAACCGACTTTATCTATATATTGCTCTAATCAAACGGGGAGTATTCGAGAGGTTATGTTGCGGTTCGCGATAAGTGAATAAGCTGGAAGTACCTCATGAATTTTTTGTCGCAAGCGTGTCTGGTGCCGGTGAGTACTACCGAAAATTGATGTTACCTTATCCGACGAACTGATTCTGTGTTTACTAGTGGGGATGGTATACAAATGACGTTCCGGATTCCGAGCTACATATGCAGATGTACGCATTCTTCAGTCTAAACTTCATGAACACGACTAATTCTACCCTGATTTTCTGCAGTTGACTTTGAATGACGGGTCTGACACTCTCATTGCCGCTTTTCATCCAAGACTACCGTTCTTGAACGGACGTCTAGCAATCTTCCCTCGCAGTCAATATATGGTGGCAGAATTTTCCCAGCGTTTACATATATTGAACATGCGAAAAGCAAGACTGCCTCTCCGGTCACAGCCTCCTTCCAAGGCCACGATACGTGAAACTCATTAGGTCTTACAGTTATCATGTAACGTCCTAATCAAATTGTAACATTCGGAAAACTTCACTATTGACTTGCCGGAAGCCTTTTTGTGAGTAGGCTGAAAGCGCGACTGTTAAGATACGTGAATGTGGCCTCAGACTCATTATCATCGATGTTATTGATGCAAACTAGGTGAAGTCAAGGCGATTCGGATGAAGCTTGCACTGATGTTGAAGGTGATGGACCCAAAGGATCGAAGCGTTTACATCGAAGAAACAAGCCTGGAGGCTCTTATATCAGTTCGTGTCTCCCCGAAAATTCAGTTATGCACATTTTTATGATTCCTTACAGCGCCCGGACCTGCGATTTGCCAAGGTTACAACGCAATCTCCCAATTTGTTGCCTGTTGAACGTTCACAGGAAATGGTATCAGCCCGGAAAACTCCGCTTTCTTGTACTTGTCCCAAGCAACCAACACGTCGATTCAAAGTGTGGCCTTTGACTTGACCACCCATGATGTCGATGTTGAAGAGACGAAGCACCACCCTCCTTGCTTGCGTCTGCTTTGCCCGATATTAAGAAGTCATGAAGTGAAGGAATCGGATAAGCGAAGAAGACAAACTTGAAATGGGTGTAAGAGGCAGAAGTACCTGGAAAGAACGGGAAAAGCTGGGGAAACAACTGCGATTGTTGAATAGGTGTTGCATCTGCTTTGCGAACTGCCATACATTTCATTTCAACCCACTAGCCTCTTGAAAGCTTCATAACACTCTTGGAATACTCGTTGTGATTATCAACGGACTCGTCATTCATTCCATCACTCTGAGATTTGGATGTCGCGAGTGACGATTGTAGATGTAGACGGGTATACATTGTACTACTTGGTTTGTGACCGGGATATTGAAGAAATTCGAAACTGACCCGATCAGACCTGGACATGAGATGGATACCGAATCATAGGCATACAGGAGCCTTGAGAGAAGGTATCAAGTCCACGCATTCGTCCGACATCTCCGGGAATTCATGCATCATGTTCTGGCTATGGAATTTGCGACAAGTCGAGCATGGGGATCATTTTCATACTGCTCTTGAACAATACGGATGATATCATCTAGCACGATCGAGCCGCCCGGCCTCGCTGTAATTAGAATCGTATCTGGGAGGAAGTGCGAATGGCTATGACGGAGATATGAAGATCTCGTAGAAAGCTCCACAAGCAGTCGGACGGTCCCTACATCTCCTGACACAACAGAACTATCATCACATGTGAGCAAGGAGATTTACTACGAGTCGTCGTCAACTACATCATGATAGCTGGGGGCAGTGAACTGTTGGGGGGAACTGACGGAGGTCGGAGTGAGTGTCGGAAAGTTGGTATACGCTTCCGAGTCAAATTTTGTAACTCATTCGGATCCCGACCGCGAGCAAAATGACTCGGTGAAATAGTGCTTGATTCACGCGCCCAAGCTTCTATCATCCTTTATTTTGTAGATTTTCCCTCGATCACCTGGATCTGGGCCAAGTCTGAGCTCCACTGTGTCCTAACAAGGCACGGAACTGGACGTCCTGGCGACCTCAGCTTCCTAGTAATGCTATAACTACAATGTTCTCTAAGGCTGGGCATCAAATAACTAACTCAATTCAAGAGAATTGCTGTTGCAGCAAGGTTTGCAGTGCATCAGATACCCATCTTGAGTTCTAATCCAATCATCCACTGTAAATCCATCTATGGCCTGCTCATTCCTTTATTATGTATGCTATGTACTTTATAGTAATGTCAAGATTAAGTTCCCAGGCTCGTTGTTTGCAGGCAATCATGATTTGATCATGATGCTTCCCGCAAGAGGTGGGGCTCAACAACCACGCTGTTTCCAATTTCCTGCCTTGATCCAATGATATGAGTGGATACCTAGGAGCAAGGGAATCTACCTGAGCAGAGATGGCAACAGCGTTGAAGGAATCCAAGTTGGCACAAGGCTAGGAACATATTAAGAGAGGTTAGTTAGGTTAGGTTTATTACCGGCTTGGGACCAAGTGCTGATACTCTGGGATCCGAGAAGCTACCTAATGTACTTATATGTATGTACATTATTGGGGCCAACTCCTGGGTGTAAAACTTCAAGTTATGGCCGATGGGTGTGGAGACTCCTTGGGAGACTCGTGGGTTTTTCTTCCTGGTACATATCAGAACAAGTAATACAAGTGTTGGCATAGATATGAGTACAACCATCATACTGCATTGAACTTAGATGCATTTTCCAAATTCCCTTCCGAACTCAGTAGGCTCCATGAGAAAAAATCAGCCAACAATTCTGCTTGTTCTGATATCTATCTACTAAGATCAGAGACTCTGCCTCTGGACTCAGAGTGAGTACTTATACTTATTTCTCAGAAAACAGATGATAAGCACTCTACTTTTTTGTCGCCATGTCAGACTCTTCCAGTGATCAGGTCATCGCTGAGGAAATTTTAGGAGAAATATTTTCTTTCCAGTGCGTTGAGCAACCCAGGCTTTGTATGAGTATTATATCATGTCACATTTCCGCTGATATTATAGATTGGCCAACTACGCAGTGCTATCTGCCTTTGGTGAGACTTTCTTCTGGTCACCAGAGTGAATGTAGTACGCTTATGCTTTGAAGTGCAGTTTTATCGTTCTATGATTTTTTTTTTACAATCCCTACTGAAATTCGATTGATATGGTCCCGTCGACTGACTGGCACCTCTATGATATTTATCCTGGATCGCTACAGCTTTATGCTGTTCCAAATTTTCCAGCTGTTGTGCACCCTGAGGCTCTCAAGACAAACTTTGACATATACAAGGTTTATTGCCCTTTGTATTTGCTTGCATTATGCTTGACTCAGTATATCATATCCAGCTGTAGAGATCTCAACCTTATGTTGTCTGTTACTTCCACTATCAATGATGTAGCAATGGGATGTAGGCCATCTTTGACATTCCTTCCTCAATGAATTAGCTTAACTGAGTACTGTTCCCTATAGTACTTTCTATATTGAGGGTTTATGCACTCTTTGGTCAAAAGCGATGTGTACTTATTCTGCTCTGTCCATACATCATTGTGGTTGTTGTTTATGCTTTCCTGGTACGTTCTTTATTCAAAGTCCGAAGTACTGCATTCAGATTGTGTCGCCACTCTATCACTATGCAGCTATGGTTCTCTTCTTCAGTGGCCACTAGCCAAGGAACAGATGTTGAACTATTGACACCGTGTTTGCTTAATTCGGGCTTTGAGTTTGAAATGTCAGCATCTCCACCTTTCTTTCCTCCTATCAATCTGTTATATTGATCAAATATTGACTGCTTTATTTTTTCGATCCAGTTGTGAGCCTTTTTCTCACTGGAAAGCTCCGAGTCACTGATTAATTTACGTCATAGTGAACATTATTTCTCCTCTCATCCAATTGGCTTTTGACATCATTATCTTCATCTTAATTTTGGTCCGAACTGCCGGTCATATCAAGCAATCCCGCAAATCTGGGACCCATAGCATTGCCGAGGTGGTCCTGCGTGATGGTCAGTGAGCTATTGTGACACTGCAGTATGGTCGCTAACATGGCATATTGTGAATAGACAGTCTGTACTTCTTGTAAGTTCCTTATTAAAGTTTCTGTGGCGGCAGCCTCAAATGGAGTCCTGTCTACTTATTTCTAGCACCATCTTTGTGATTTCCAGTATTGGTGCTGCTTTCTCAATTGTGAGTCCTATTTGACTTCTCATGCTGCAGCGTTGCTGAGTCCTTCTAACTTCCTCAATCTAGGCATCTATCTTTCCAGGAACAGTAAGTTACCCATTACATACTAGTTCTGAAGAATGATAGTCTTAAAATATCGTACTATGACATAGAACTCAAATCCATGGTTCGAAGCTAACAACATCGTCGACCCGTTTTTCAACGTGTATGTCTATCATTCACGCTTGCTGTCTGAGTCTAACCAACTTATCATCTCTTGACTAACAAACTTCTTCCAGCCTACAAAATATCCTAATAAATCATTTGGTCCTCAATCTTCGTGCTTTCTCCAGCCATACTGTCCAACATTCTGGTCAAGCCCTCGCCAACACCACCACTCCTCTTAGCGCACTCGATTTTGCTGAGAATCGATTCCTTGGTAACATTGGAGCGCCATTGGACTATAATCAATGGGATGATGTGGATGAACTCGAGAATGAAGCCGAGCTTGAAGGGGATGGGGATATTGGACAGGGAATTCCGGACAGAGTGGATCCATTGATTACACTAGTTCCTGTGGTGAGCTTGGTAGCATACATTTGCAATCTTTTAATGGCTGACAACTTCCGGCACTACAGATTTATGATCATGAGAAGGGGGGCCGGTCAGATTGGGGCCAGTCAGATTTGTGCCTATGCAGAGGGAAGCTGGTCCTAGTCGCTTATTTTCCTGAAACAATCATTGAGTACAAAGCTGCTAGCCAGCCTGCTGTCAATATTGTGCTCTATGTAGTACTTATAACAACTAGTCTTGAGGTTGTGTGCAAATACTACAAGGACATGATATAGTGCTCTCTGCCCTTCCTTCAATGAACAATCTTACCAGTGATCGTAAATTTAGGTACGAAGCTTGGCAGAATGCATTGAACCAAAGTCATTTACTGCCTGCTCTAGCTTTGGACTCACGCGAAAAATAAAGCATATGTGATCAAAACTTCTACAGCTTGTTATAACCTCACTCCGAATCTGCTGCAGATTTTTTGTGACTTTTTTGTAATATCCTAGCAATCTTTTCATGGCTATTTCAGTGCAGAGATTCCTTGCTTCTATCAAAACAGATAGTGGTGAAATTTTGGAAATGGATGCACGAAAAGTTGACCAATGATAAAAACTTTTATGGCAAATTGCAATAATAGTCACTAATAATAATTAATCTAGCTCATCGTCTTTGTCTTCTCACGTCCTTTTTCTGACCTTTTCGATCCATTTGTTCGGGATTTATGGAGCAAAAACACCAGTTGCATTGTCGTTGCAAGACCTACGTCCGCCGCATAAGCAGACACCACTAAATCGACAGCTATCAAAGTCATTCGAGGTGAGAACAGTCCAGTGTCATTTTCCAGAGAGATGCCAATTCTCAGTACGCTGGGCAGGGATTTTGCGTGTGTTGAGAAGATGACGGGAGCAATGAGCTGAGATATTATGTAAAAGTTCATGAAACGGCGGTGACTCCCGTACCAGGTTATAAGCCACAGTTCAATGACGTGGTTCCAGGTATTACTTACCACACGCAATATGCACTCGAAAGCCTACTGCACAAGCGTTTCCCTCCAATTCGTTGAAGATCAGTTCATTTGCTGTAGGATTATACAGTAGAGGTAGGGGCAAGATGTGAACAAACGGAAGAGGGATGATGACGCCACCAATTTCGGAGTCGGTACAGCAATGTTTGTGAGGGAAACGCGCCAGCCGTATTGCCATCGCAAGACCTAGGTGTGCAGCATGGGCAGACGGTACTAGACCGACAGCCAATGGAGTTGTTGATGGCAAAGGCAGTCCATGCGGTGCCAAATGCCATTTTCCAAAGAGATGCCAGTTCTACATTAGGCGAGGATTTGGAGAAATTGACGGAGTCAATGAGCTGTGCGAAAAAAATCCATGAAATAGACACCATATCTGATCGTGAGCCACAGTTCAACGATGACTTACCAGACGCGATATGAACATCACAAAAGAATGAACACACACCGTCTGTCGGAATAATCTTCCTAATCTCAACTGGACCATGTCATGGCACCAACGCGCTACTATCCCGATGTTACTACCCCCGCCTCTTGGTCTTCAGCTTCCCATAGCCCCTCTCCGCTGGTCTATGTCAGGGTAACAACTCGCTGACTTTACTGACGTGACCCTCAATCTTGCTTTTCACAGCTCATCATTTACTAGGAGTAAGGAACTGGACTGCATAGGAAGAGGGGAAATGAATAAGATTCCGGCTCTTGCACGAAGAATGGCTAGGCCATACAACGGAACTGACCCGTTGATTGCACTGCAGAACGATCGATAAAAAGCATATTGATGCAACATATGGCAGGGGAAGGTTGCGATTTGAGAGTGAGGATGACATGGACAAGATAGCAACCTTCAGACTAGACACGAAGAAATGCCAGCGATGGTGCAAGCCGCAGCGTGGTCTTGTACGCCAGGATTCACGAGAGCGGAAAAGAATCATTGACCGGTGGTATGCTCGGTGCGACGAGATTGTAATTTGAGCTGCGAAAACTCGAACAAACAAATGAACATGGGAACGCTAAGGCGCCAGTAACGGAGCTCGAGGCAAGTAGACTACATGTAGATGTACGGCGTGGCTGCAGAAAAATCTACTACACAGGTTTACAGAGCTTCAATGAAGGTTTGCCGCCAATAATGAAGTCTCCGGGCCAGTGTTTTTATTATCGGGAGAATGTCAGCTCTCGAAGCTTGTTGCCAGTAGCAGAGAGGTTTTGCTGGGGTATACGGCATCCACCTGCAGTAGAAAAAGACCGCAACTGTGATTCGTGTCCGCAGTCATTGAGTCAAGGTGGTATAATGTCGACCACCACTGGTAAAGGAATCGAGCAGTACACCAAATGAGGAAAAATCTAACTATATTGTCGTAATCAATGCATTCTATGTAGCACTGTAGGTGTAATCCTTCGTTGTCCAGTGGCTGCAATCCTTTGTAGTCCAGTGGCGAGGACAAAGCAATCCAGAAGTTGATAAAATTCTGTAATCAGGCGAGGACGAAGCAATCCAGTTAAAGCTGACAAAAACCAGTGAGGGAAGGAAGAATTATGTTATAGTATACGTACGGTTAACGGCTATCCATCGTCAGATGAAGCCATGAAAAAATTGCGACCAGACGAGTGAGTAAAGACAGAGCAAGATGGGCGCGGAAAAAAGGCGCTGATCGGACCGAACATGCGATAAGCTTGGGCGCTTATCCTTTCTTGGAATCGACGGGCACCACCAAGTTGAAGTAGGCTGAAGCCTTGCAAAGTACACGGCTCTTCGGAACTGGCTCATGGGAAACAAACTCTGTTCAGGTTTTGGTTCACCCGGCGATCGTGGTTAGTCCTCGAAGAGCAAGAGGAGAGCTCAGGTATTCTTATCGACCAGTTTGCCGTACTTTCTTTCTGACCTGTCGAAATGTAGCAGTCCTTCTCATGTATTCTGGAAGGCAAAAGAAAACTCTCTCTTTGTGTCATTGCGCTAGCTCATGGAAAAATCGACGACTATACTGTACAATACGCTCATCCCGGTTCAAACGTTCAGGCGCAAAAGCAGCAGTTCAAGTTCAAAACTCGGACCTGTTGTTCAGAGTCAACGTGAGGAAATCAGGGTAAGGTGAGTAGTGTTCACGAGGTTTTGAACGCGTACATCTGTATATATAGTTCGGAAACGCTATTTGTATCTTTTCCAGCAATACACGGTGCCTATGAATCAGTTTACCGGGTGAAGTAACAACGATGTTCGGTAGTACTCACCGGCCCTGGACACTGAATCCCTGTTTTCAAAAAAATCGTTTAACTGGTACATTCCGCCCGCTATACCGGCCTGTCCCGAACCGCAATTTTGAGCTCTTGAGCACTCCCCATTCGATTCGAGCAATATACGTGACTACGGTACCACGATGAGGTAATGGGGGCTCGGGAGTAGTATCAACATCATCATTGCCATGTAGCGCATCAGCGGTAAGAGACATTACACTTTCATTGAGTGAAGAGAGACGAGTCCGAGGATGTCCGAGTTTCGTTCGATGACTGTCTTGGAGGTTCGGTGAGTGAACCGTGTAAGGCTCTGGCGATAGTGGTGGTTCTGGTCAGAGTCAACGCGGAGGAAGTGAGGAGAGTAAACGGTAGTGTCTTGGGCGCCACAGCACATGTAGTTCATTTCATCCCATGAACCCGATAGAGGTTAAAAAAGGGAAGAGATTTCGCGCCCGGTGATGAAAAGACTGCGGAAGATTTCGATAAAGAGTCAAAAGACGATAGTGATAGAATCGGAGATAACAAGCGCACCAGATGCATGCATTTCGACGGACCCATGCGCCGTATAACCAGAGTCTCGCATTTTCGCATCACCCTTGCGCTAGTTGTAGTCCAACAGCGCAGCTTCCGGGTTTGTGGAAGCAAAGGGTGATACTCTCATTGCTCCTTTTCATCCAAAATGGCTGTTCTTGACTGGCCGTTTGGATATCCTCCCTCGAGGTCAACACACGCTGGATGAAATTTTCGTGGCGTTTACATACTTATATTGAACGGATGCGGAAAACAAAACTGACCCTCGCCCGGGCTCAGCCTTCTTCCCAGGCCATGGGACGTGAAACGTATTAATTCCAAGTAACGTCTTATTGTAACACTCGGAAAACCTCACTATTGACTCACCAGAAGCCTTTCTTCGAGTAGACTGAAGCACGACGGCTACGATATGTGAATGTAGCCTTAGACTCATTGTCATCGACACAGCCTCGGTGAAGTCCAGGCAACTCGGATGAGGCTGCTATCGCCGCATCTATCCACGCTATGGACTCAATAGACGCATTCACAGCGAAGGGAGAAGGCCTGGCTATTATATCAGTTCGTGGTTTTCCGTTATCCACAGCTTTCTCGGGCCTAATGTTCTACAGCATCCCAATTTACGGGTTCAATGTGCTATCTCGCTATTCCAACATAGCCTCCGATCTCTCGCCCGTGGCATAGAACGATACTCGGAGTCGTTTCTTGTGTCCAACTGGGGTTGCTTAAATGCGAGCCCAAAACGCAAATGATAATTGAATATCCTTTATAGACTGATTATAGACTGATTATGACTACTTGTGACAACGCTGATGACAAAAACGAGCATCAACAATGGGATGTATATGGTTGGTATATGGACCCCCTTCCAGCGTTCTCCCTGGAAGAATCGGGGAATCGTAACGATGAAAGGTTGAAGTACAAACGCGAGCAAGTATCCTAGGTACAAGTACAACCATCATAGATAGGTGCATTGAACTCAGTGAACAAAAATCAGGCACATTGTCGAGCTCCTCATTGGTTTCCGTGAGGAACTCGTCAGTTATGTACTTATAGTAGCCTGTTACTTACTTACCAAAAGTAGGTACTTATCTAACAAGTTCCAACACGTTCTAAGTAAATTTTCATATTATCTACTTTTACCTTCCTACTTACTACTACTCAATAAAACTTGTTCTTACTTACTTGTACACTCTAAAAGGGATTGACGCTTTCGATTGTGACTACTCGAGACCCCTAATGAACTCGGAACTTCGGTTAGCCCTTGAAAGCTACCTAAGTTTCACAACATATTGCAGAGCATGGCAGTCAACATACTCCGAAAGCGCTATTGTCTTCAAGACACCGTTGCTTACTAAAATCATCAACCACTGTGTCTTGGCATCTGCACATGAACAATATTTGATGACGGTTGTAGAGTAGGCCTCCGCACCGTAAAAATATACCTGTATAGCCGTAACCGTAAACCGTATCTTACGGTTATGGTGCGGATCCCTATCAATGTAGAGGCTGCAATTGACTTCTGCATACGCGTCCTGATATCTACCTACATTCCCAAACCCTGCCTCCAGACTCAGAGTAAGTGTTGGATAATATATAGCACAACAGCAGAATAGAGTGAAAAGCACAATATATTCTGTTTGCCCCCTACAGTACTACAGAGAGAGGGGAAATCAGATGAGGTAGCATATATCTAGCTACACTGGTAATGGGGGTGATAGGAAATAAGTACGTGTAAGTATGTGTCAATAATGAGTGAGATAACTATGAGCTTAATCAATCATAACAATGATAATGATACTTATCTTGTGATATCCAACACTTCCCCGCAAGCTTGTAGTTAGTCGAACAAAGAATAAAACAAATGTAACAATATACCAATCAATCAACTTCTGCATTAATTCCACCCAATAATCTGTGTACATGCAACATAGTAGCTAACTTTCGAGCAAAACACTTTGACATGGAAAAATGATCTGATGCAATGAATGGTCTCGAAATGGTCTGTTCAACTCACAATATGAACAACAATGTATGTCCGTTGTCAAGCTTCATACGCGTCTACGTATGAATCTCGTCATATTACTTTATTTAGTATTTTGCACAAATATTTACAGTATATAAATACCGTACTTGTACTGAGACAAAGAAGAATACTTTGGATCCAAACCACCATCTTGATCACAGCGCTTCGGAGATGCCTCCCTGAGACGTGTAGGGAATGGCTAAATCTCGAGGAGGTCCCCCGCCGAACTCGATTTTTCAATATGAGTGCAAACTCAATTGAAGTTCACACCGTCTGGTAGCATGCCTCTGATGCTTGTCCGATGTCCAATGCCTTGTCAAATACACAACTTGACACTAAATTCGCGCTCAAACGCGATGGGTCTGAAACACACAGCTTGATCCCAATAAGTGTTCTCATGACACTTCAGTCAAACACAGTTTAACAACAATATTTGAGACACAATCAAATGATGACTCGTGAATAATTGATGGACAATGATAGATGATGGTGATGTGCAGTGTGAGTGAGTGAATAAGTGCACAGCGCCGTGTGACTTGAGTAAGAACTCGTATGAGCTTCCGAGTGGCGATAAGGATGGGACTGTTCCTTAATCCTTCTTTAGCACTATGTTTTACTAGCCTGCTAGACTGGCTAGGATCCGATTGCCATAATATTGTGTTCTATTTTATTATCCAACACAATTGGATGAGGTAGCATATATCTAGCTACTGCTTATATACTGGTAATGGGGGTGATAGGAAATAAGTATTTGTAACGGTGTAAGTACATGTCAATAATGAGTGTGAGATAACTACGAGCTTGATCATAACAATGATACTGATATCTTGTGATATCCAACAGTAAGTACTTATACTTGTGTCTTGGACTGGCACTCTACTTCACTATCATGCCAGACTCATCCAGTGATCAGGTCATCACTGAAGAAATCTTGGGACTAATACAGTACGTTGAGCAACCTAGGCTTTGTATGAATAGCATGTCACATGGCCATTGATATTATCTTTAGGACTGGCTCCTATGTGACGCTATCGTCCTTTGGTCAGATTGGTCTATAGCAGGAGGGTGAACTTATCTTGCTTACACTTCAAACTACAGTTTTATTATCTTACGACTTCTTGCTCACACTCCCTACTGAGCTTCGATTGATATGGTCCCGTCAATTGACTGGTAGCTCTATGATATTTATTCTGAATCGCTACATCGGTCTGCTGTCCCTACTCTTCTTGCTGGTCAGTGCAAACATCAGTTTGCCAGGACAAACTTTAACATATACAAGGTTTATTTACCCCTTTTTTCACTTTATCGCAGTGCGCTTGACTCAATATATTGTGCCCAGTTGTAGAGATCTTGGTCTCGTAGCACGTATTGCTGCCAGTGCTAATGGTGCAACAATGAAATGTATGTTATCATTCTCCAATGCAGTAGCATGACTGAGAATCATTTGCTGTAGTACTTTCCATCTTGAGGGTTTATGCACTCTTTGGTCAGAGGCGATCACTGCTTATCCTGCTCTGCCCATTCATCATTGTGGATATTATTGGTGCTATCCTGGTACGACCTTTATTGCAAGTTTGGGGTACTGGTTCAGATTGTGCTCTGTGTAGCTATGGTCCGTGGCAATAATAAACACCACCCAAGGAACATATTTGGAGCCATTTGCACCATGTTTATTTCTGAGTGCCAATAACTTTGAGGCTGAAATGTCAGTATGTCCATCATTCTTTCCTCCTAGCTATCTCTTGTATTGATTGCTCAATCTTTTCAATGCCAGTTGTGAGCCTTTTGTTCGTTAGCAATATGGCTCCATGTCAATTGATCTACATATTAGTTATCATTATTTTTCCTTTCCTCCAACTGACTTTTGACAGTATTATCTTTATCTTGACTTTGGTTCAAACTGCTGGTCACATCATGCAATCCCGAAAATCTCATATTCATAGTATTGCCGAGGTAGTCCTAAGTGACGGTCAGTGAATTATTGTGAAAATAGAAAACTGGTTATTAATATGGCATATTGCAATAGGCAGTCTATACTTCTTGTGAGTTCTTTACTTGGTTCCTTATTGAAGCTTCTGTGACAGCTTCAAATGGAGTCTGATACCATCTCCCGCAGCATCATCTTCATAATTACGAGTATTGATTCTGCTTTTGTGTTTGTGAGTTTTATTTAACTTCCCATGTTAATCTTTCTAACTTCCCATTTAGGCATCAATCGTTCCAGGACCAGTAAGCCATCCTCTCTCTTGCCTAGTCCTAGAGAATGACAATTTGAAAATGTTGTATGACCTAGTTATCAGATACATTGGGCGCAGTAGCAGACAGTAGTGTCTCGTTTCTCAACGCGTATGTCTATCACTCACACTTGCTGTTTGGACGTGATTGATTGATCATCCCAATAACAAACTTCTTCCAGCCTAACAAATATCTTGATAAACCGCCTTGTCCTCAACCTTCGTGCTTTCTCCAGCCGTACTGTCCAACATTCTGGTCAGGCCCCAGTCAGTCCAACTGCCCCTCCACTTGGCGCACTTGATTTTGCTGAAAACCGATTCCTTGGTAACATTGGGGCTCCGTTGGATTATAATCAATGGGACGACGATGAGCTTGAAAGTGAAGTTGACCAACGGGATGGTGATACTGAATGGGAGATTCTGGACAACACAGTAGATCCATTGACTACACTGGTGCCTGTGGTGAGCAAGGTAGTATATGCTTGCAATCTCTCAGCTGATGACTTCCGTTGCTCCAGATATATGATCATGAGAAGGGGGACCAGTCAGATTTGTGCCTATGCAGAGGGAACCTGGTCCTCGTTTGTGATTGTTCTGAAAAGACTATTGAGCACAAGGCTGCTAGGCAGCCTAATATTGTGCTCCATGTACTTACAACAACTTGAAGTTGTCTATAAATACTACACGGACATGATGTACTGGTACAATGCATCGAAACAAAATTCCTATCTATTTACTGACTGCTCTAGCTTTGCAAGCTTTAGACTTGCACGACAACTTGATGAAATACACGTGTGATCAAGACTTCCATAGGTTGTTACCTGCTTTGAATCTACATCTAATAATGCCTTCGAGACAACCTACCACTGATACAGAGACAAGTAATAAGTATTTCAATGCAGGAGTTCCTTGCCACTATCAAACCAACTTGATAATGCAGAAAGTTTGGGAATGGGTGCACGAAAAGTCGACCACTGGTAAAAAGGCACTCAGCCTGGAGACTCGGATAGCCACAGATTTTCCAGGCAGCGATTCAAAGCATTGGTTAGCATGTCGTCTCCTGCAACTTTACGGCCATCATTAATCTGGCGCATCATCTGTCTTATGTGCGAGCACCCAAAGCTCAAAAAACACCGGAAAACCTACAACGACACCAAAAATGGTGTGGGATATATGGAAAAAACACGCCAGCTGTATTACCGTTCTAGGACCTAAGTCCGCAGCATAGGCAGATGTCACTGAATCAATAGCTATTGGAGTTGCTGGCGGTGAAAACAAGGGCCGCACATCCAGCTCATTCTCTCCCTCCCAATGGAATCCATTGATCATGGATCAATTCATCTGCTATAGGACGACGTAGTAGAGGTAGAGGTAAGATATGGACAAACGGAAGAGAGATGATTGCACCACCAATTTTGGAGTCGGTAGAGCAGTGTTTGTGAGGGAAACGCGCCAGCTGCATTGCTGTCGCAGGACCTAGGTTCACAGCATGGGCAGACATCATTAGTGACTAGACCGATGGCCATCAGAGTTGTTGGTGGTGAAGGCGGTACGAAACATCATTTACAGTATAGACGCCGATTCTATGTTAAGCAATGATAGAGGCATTGGGTGACGACGAACTAAGATATTGCGCTTCGCCGCATTTTAGACCCAAGTCGATAAACGGAGTACTGTACGAGGTCATAAGCAAAAGTCCACTGATCTTCCAGCGATTACTCACCTTATTCCTCCAGTTCCCCACAGCCCGTCTCTGGTGGTCCATGTCAAGGTACCAGCTCGCTGATCCCAACGTTACAGCACCCCTTGACGACGGAACTGCCCCATTGATTACACAGAATGATCGACGAAAGCGCATTGGCAGAACGAATGAGATGACAATGCTGTGAAGAGTGGCTGCTATGCGACCGATAGAAAAATTGCAAGCCGCAGCGTAGTCTTGCACGCTAAAATTCATGAGAACGAAGAAAAATCGTTGGCCACGGGGGCATGGTTGGCGCGACGAGATTGTGATGTGTAATCAGAGGATATTAAAGCCATAAAAAAAATGAACCAAGGCACCAGTAACAGAGCTCAAGGCAAGTAGACGATATGGAGTGGATGCAGAGAGATCGATCTATTGCACAGGTTGACAGAGGTTCACCGGCACCGCCAACAGCAAAGTCTCCGGGGCATAGTTTTTTGATTATCGGGAGGGTATTGACTCTTGAAGCTTGTTTCCTGCAACAGAGAGGATGCCCTTGGTGGTATATCGCAGTAGAAAAAGACTAGAAGTGTGATTTGTGCTTGCAGTCAGTCGAAGTAGTATGTATAATGTCGGCTGCACCAGTAAAAGAATCGGGCAGGATACCAAATAAGGAGAAATTCTTGTAAGTAAGTCTAAATGTATTGTTGTAATCGGTGCGTTCTAGATCTACGTGTAGCGCTGTAGTAGGTGTGGTGGAAGTTGATAAAAGTTCTGTAATTTGGCGAGGACGAAGCAATCCAGTTAGATCTGACAAAACACAAGTGAGAGAAGAAAACTTATGGCATAATATACACGTACGGGTATCGATTTATCCACCGTCAGATGAAGCAATGAAAAACTTTCGCAGGCGAGACGGTAAGATGGGAGCAGGATGGGAAGCGCGGAAAACACAGATCTGGGCCCGGACCGAACAAGGTTTGCGCGCTTATTCACGTCTCTAGGGAACTACCTCATGGAAAACCAACTTCGTTCAGGATCTGGTTATTTGTGGCTAGTCCTCGCGTCAAATAGTAGGAGAGCTCATGCGCTGTTGAACTAGCCTTAAGTATGCTTATCTGAATCAGCCACTTGTCTTTTCTTTCTGACCGGAGTCGAGATGCGTCTCCAGAGTCTCGACGAAACTGTACCTTCGGCTCATCCCGGTTCAAGCACGAAGGTAACAGCTCAAAACCCGGCGGACCATCCTACCCTGTTCGCTCACAAATGCGGAAGGTGCATCACGACTTTGCCAGGATAACGCGAGAATGCAGGACATGGCGCATGGCACGATGCGCTTGTTATCTCCAATTCTATCACTCTAGTCTTTTGAATAAACCTTTCGCAGTCTTTTCCATCAGAGTCCCTCCCTTTCTTGCCCTTGGTTAACCAATGTCGATCAACCTCTATCAACCCTATGGGACCTTCGGGGATGTACGACATGTACTGCGACGCTGTCACTACCGCTTATACTGCGCACACTTCCTCCGCACTCACTTCGACTAGAACCACTACTATTTCCAAAGCCTTACATGATTCAATTGCTGGACCTCAAAGACACGAAGGTAGAACACCCTTGGACCAGTCTTTATCTTCAGCCGATGACTGTGCGATATCTCTTGCTTCCAGCGCTGGTGACGCGCTACATGGTAATCAGAATTCCGGTACAGACCGTTCTACTCCAGAGCCCACATCACCTCGTCGTACTACCGGAGCCCCAATGCAGCTGTATGTATATTGCTCAAATCGAATAGGGAATGTTCAAGTGCTCAAAGTTCCGAGTTGGGACAAGTCGATATAGCGAGCGAGAATTTTTTTCATGAACAGGGATATGGTGTCTGGGCCGGTGAGTACTACCGAAAACTAGTATTACCTCACCCGATGAACTGATTCATAGGCACAGTGTGGCGTTTCCAAGCTACATATGCAGACGTACGCGTTCTTCAATCTACATCTCGTGAGCACTGCTGACTCTACCCTGATTCCCTGCAGTCGGCTCTAAACGACAAGTCATCGCTGCTGTCATCCAAAATGGCCGTTTGGAAATCTCTCCTCGAGGTCAAGATACGGTGGTATATACGAAAAGTAAGAATGCCTCTCCTCCAGGCTCAGGCTCCTTCGCAATCCATGGGATGTAATACGCGTGAGGCTGTATGATAACTACGTACCACGTAACATTCGGAAAATCTCACTATTGACTTGCCAGAGGCCTTTTGTGGGGGTGAATCGGAAGCACGAAAGCTAAGCCTCAGACGACGCAGTCTAGGCGAATTTAATGTAACTCAAATGATGCTGGCATCGTTGGTTGAGCTGATGGACTCAAATGATCGACGCGTTTACATCGAAGAAAAACAAAAGAACAAAGCCTGAGCCCTAGAAGCTTTTATATCAGTTCGTGTTTTCTCAATAATCTGGTTACGATACACAGATTTCTCAGACATGATTTTCTAGCACCCATTACATGCTATCTCGTTGTTTCAACGCAACCTCGGAAACCCTCGTCTTCCCAGGAAACGGTTTGAGCAGGGATCCTGCGCGTTTCTTGCTCCCAAGGGGCTTCTTGAACATCGATTATGGCCTTTGGTTCAACTTACAACGGCTGATGACCAAAACAATTCAGTGTTAATGAGGATATGAATACGGACCCTCCGCTTCTAGTGCTTCGCTAATTAGGAAACCGTAAGAGCGAAAAATTCGAACGAGACGGAGGTGAAACAGCGAAGGAGAAAGGGGTGGAGATACTCATTGCGAAGAAGTAGAAACTAAAGAGGTAACCGCAGTAACCATTGGATACTATCAATTAAATAAATCAACATAGTCCTACAAACGAGTACGTTTGCTTTGTGGGCCAACATACTTTTCATTTCGAACAACAAACTTCTTGAAAACCTCAAAGCGCTCTAGGAAGGCTCGTCGATTACCGACAGATTTTATTCCCGTGCTAAGCCTGAAACTTGGGGCTGTCCCAACCACTATGGACCTGGGCATGAGATCAATGCCAAACGCTGAACTACGGTGGTCAAACGAAGCGAGAGAAACCCATACGTTACTATCCAAGGCATCAAGTCCATACATTCGCCTCCGAGAATTCATGTTCTGGACGCGACAAGTTGAGCATATTATCATGCATAACACGATCGATAACACACCAAGCCTATCCTGCTTTTCCAGGCTTTTCCTCGCCGAAATTATACAATCGTATCTGCCAGGAGTGGGTCCAGATGGCGACGACGGAGAAAGACAAAGCTTCACGATGATCAACGGCCGATCCATTTCATGATACGATATTGTCGTCAGCGTCATTGTAGCTGCCACCGGCAGTGAAAACATCGAGTCCTGATGCCCGCCTGGGTGGTTAAACTTAGCAATAGCAAGGTATTATAATTGTGACCTCTCTTGCTATCACGAGGGAATATTTATTTTCACGGTACTACTTGTGATAACAAGTTGTATATTAATATCAGAGTCGTCGCCAGTTGCCACACTCCACACATTCAAAAAGGGTTGCCTCATTAAGGCAAGACTTGACCAAATATAGCTCACTTCAATTCATCATTCATGTATAGTATGTAGGAAGCCAACTTGAAACCTAAAGGTTCGGCACTGCTGGATTTGTGACCTCAGCTAGATTGCTAAATGAAAAAGAAAAAAGTATTATTAAGGTAGGTAGGTAGGTAAAAGGGGTCGTCGCTAAATACAGGGCTGTCCGAAATAATTATCCTCGTATAGCAAGGAGTCCTTGGCACAATAAGTACGACAACGGCCCCATAACAAAGCAGAGAAAGATGCCGGCAGAATGCCTGGTTTATTGCATCTTTATTGCCCTGTCAGTGCCCCAACACTCTCCCAGAAACTGTACACCGGTCGGAGTAAATCGAAGTGCACCCTGAAAGAAAAGTTTGACGTACTCGCATCGTGAAAGTTGGGCGTTGTCAATGGGGGTGACTTGAATATTAGTTTTATTATCAGCAGTTTTATTAAATAGCATTTGGGTGTTGTCTTCTGAGTAAAGCTTCCAAGAAGGTGTAATGGTTGGTGCTATCATGTCATTAGGGTTCTGCGAAACCACAAACGCCATGAAGCCTCCTTGGAATGCCTCAAGGAATTGGGTGTTGTTAAAGGGTGGAGGTCCTGCACTATACTATACTTTGAGAATCTTTATGCGCACCAAGCCACTGCATGCTATCTTACCTGGGGAAATAGTAAAAAACATCTTGCGCGTGATGTGCGGGAGGGATTGCTAGTAAATATGTCAGTATCATATTAAATTTTTTTGTTCTTGTACATACCAAATTGTCCCTATTCAAGTTGGCCAATGTGAGGTTTGCGTCGGATCAACATATGCATACATACCTTCCATGAGCTTCCCGGAAAAGCCCCCAAGAGATAAAATGTAGGACAAATAAAAATTGCTGTCCATTTCTCGATCAGCAAAGTATCACTTGAGAAAACAGCCCGGGAAATCCTTACATTCGCCCATGATTAAGTTATTTTGCTCGATCGGCATACCTAAATCCTCGTAGAGCTGAGCACTCTGGTTGGCTTGCTGTGGGCCGAATTTGGGGAAGAGCATGCTGGAGTAGATGGATGCGCTCATTGGGTCAGTCTGGTTCACAAAAATGTTGCCTTCATTTGTATTGGTGATGGAAAGGAGTGCTTTCTGGGTAGATTTGGTCAGAATATGGATAAAGTGGGAAACTATTTTGGTTTACTCCATTGACTTTCCCTTGCTTCAAGGATTCCGTAGGACGTTGTCGGATGAAAGATCCGTCTACTACTGGAGCGAAAATAAAAGTTCCAAAGAAACCTCCGGAACTGATGTTTACATTGATTTTACCAAGGGCATTGGCATCCACGGATCGGAGGCAGGCCAAAGCACTAGTTGCAGAAGTGCAACTGGAGAAAAAGGATCAGGACAGATTCGATATCTAGACGGAAAGGTGAACAAACTTTGTTTGAGCAACAACTTCAGAGTATAGTAACTAAGCATCAAGATTATTGTTAGCTTCTAGGATATTGGTGCCCAAGTAAGAGTATACCTCGGGAATAGTATCATTGTACAAATATTGGGATGGTAAAAAAGTCGAGCTTGTTATAGCTCCTCGAAATAGCTGTGGGGAAGTCTGTCCATCCTGAGCCACAATGTGTTGTATTACAGATCCAGCACCTGTAAGTGGTCAATCAGGTGGTGCAAATATGATCGGAGGCAAAGGCATCCAAACCTGCGCTCTCCCCCCAGATTGTCACCTTCGTTGGATCCCCACCAAACTTAGAGATCTAGATTATACAGCAAGTATCAGAACCAACTTCGGTAGAAAAAAAGAATGATACTGACATGCGATTGTACCCAACGTAGTGCGAAATCTTGGTCAACTACATCCAACCAACTATCAGTCACGTCGTGGAAATAGGTAGTAGATCAGACCGACGCAATCCAGCATTGAGGCTCCCATTTTCTTTGACTTCTGATCCTGCAAGGAAACCTATCAAGTGAAGACTATATTTGAGAGAGAGATAAAAGATGCCTCGATGCGCACGAACCGAAAACGCCTAGTCTGTATTGTATAATAACTAGCACTATTTCATTATGGGCCTCAGTTATTATATCAGAACCGGGATACATAGCAGCGTCGCCAAAGGCATAACTGAAGAAATATGTTCAGCTTCGGCAGCCAAGACAAATTTTAATTTAATACCCTCCGCCATGAATCCAAACTAAGACTGGCAAAGGCGTAGTTGGAATGCTGTCCCCAGGGAAGTAAGTGCTTGGAGATGCATCAACAGATAAGTATATCATAGATAGGTAAAGGATGGGTAGAACTCACTTCAAGAACAAGCAATCATCAGTTTCCGTTACCATTTGTCTTTTGTTCATCGCTTCGAGAGGGTTGGTGGGAGCTGAGCCCATAGGCGCTTGAAAGCATGGTATAGGTTCCGTGTTAGCTTCCTGGACAATAGTAGTGTTGTTGGCAGGGGCTTGAGGGGCTCTGAAGCGTAATTCACCTACAGAGGTATCATATTCTTAGCATCTCGTCATAGTTTATGGAAAGAACCAACCAACGGGTGGCGCGGCGTACCGCATACCAAGATAACTGGTGACATTGTTAAGTGAGTCAAAGGCGCCTTGATACTTTGCATATCCTAGATCGATGATGGGCACGTTATTATCCCGGGAATGGATGAGGGGAGAAGGGGAGGCTAATGCGATAGTCAATAGTACAGCAAGTGCGGTAAATCCAAATATTGTCATTTTGGTTGCGGTGATCAGCTACACTGGAAGAGGGTTTTTATACAAGGGCGTTTCGCTTGTGAAATACTGGTATGGAAGGTATTTACTCACACCTCTGTGCCAATTTGACGTCAGAAAATACCTTCGTTATTGCAACATTACCTGGGTTGGGGATGGAATTAATGGAATCCAAGTTCACACGTTGACATGGCAAGCATAATCTTCCTACAGCAATAATACTATAATAATGTGCAAGATGGTTCCCTTGTATGACAAACGGAGCGTCGGATATCAGCAGGTCCAACTTCCATTTGACATTTTTGATCCATGTATGTTACATCAGTAAGGAAGAGCCTGCCGAAGGCAATAAAGTTTGACTCATTACATTGTTACAGCATTATGAGGACTCGTCCTCCGGCAGGGTATGCTTTATTTGTACAAAGTAAGGACTCCAATAATGATTATTTTCACTGGCTCCTGGTCACAACTCCTGGCCAAAAATGTAAGCGGAGTGCAGCTCCATTTTACCATTCAACTTCACTCCATCTCAATCCTAACTCCAACCTCACTCCACCTCAACCCTCACTCCAACCACACTCCACCTCAATCCTAACTCTGCTTTAGCCACTCAGGCGCGTCATACTGTATATTTTTCTTTTGAATTCTGGCTTTGAATTTTTCTTGAGTGCTTGAAATGATCATGGAAATGATACAGTAATGCAGTCTTGACTCTTGCAGATCGAAGGTTTGAACTTTGGTCTCTGAACAGCAATGGACCAAGATGTGACAGCCATGGGTATAGAGCTGGTAGCTCTATTCCGCTCCTACCTGAGTATATTTGACAGTTTGAAAGTTTGAGTCAAATGGTGAGTAGGCCACTTCTAGGAGAAGCTTCCCTCCATATTCTAAGCAAGCATATCACGAAACCCGCACAACTATTGGTGCTGATGGATTTCCAGGGGCCCTGAGTCGGGACCAGTGTTCTCTGATATCTGCCATCCCAGATAAGACCCTGGTTTTTCTCTTTAAGAAGACATAGTACAAGTGTTTTTTGTGCCCGCAGTCAAGGTTGGTCGAGATAGTAGGAATTATTGAAAAACGTCGCAAAAGGTGTCGGTTAAGTGCCACCGGTAATAGACCAAATGAGAAAAATTATTATTTACTATTGTGGAAAATAAATGTAATCCTTTGCAAGATCATCCTTCGTAGTCCAGTGGCCGGGACGAAGCAATCCAGTTAAATATGGCAGAACATCAGTACTGGTGAGATCACCCAGCACGCACCACGCATCAGCTGCACGGCAAAATGTATGTGCCGTAGCTAGGAAGCGCCTGGGCTGAACAGGTTTGCGCGCGTTATCGACGCGTCATGGAGAACTAACTCGTTCTTTGGTTTATTTGTGGTTAGTCCTCGCGTCAAACAGCTGGGGAGGTCATGCTATGCTAGGCTGTCGAGCTAGCCTTGGGTACTATGCTTATCAGCCACTTGTCTTTACTTTCCTTCTGACCAGTCGAGATGTAGCCGTTGTTTTCGCGTATTTTGCATTATAAAGGAAGTAACCCCTGTCTGCAAAGTCTCAACAACATTTAGCCCATCCCGGTTCAGGCGCAAAAGCAGCAGCTCGAAACCCGACAAACACAAATCTGGAACTGTCCCAGGGATGACACGAAATATGGCGCATGCATCCATCTATCTAGTGCACTTGTTGTCTCCAAATTTTATCGCTATAACCTTGTGACCTTTAAAGTTTAGTCTTTTCCATCACAGAGCGCGAAATTTCCTCGCTTTCTTTCATTACTACTGTTACTACTGTTAACTCATGTCGGTCAACCTCTATCAGCTCTATAGGACCTTCGGGGATGTAGTGAACGACACGTACTGCGAGACTCAAGACACCGTGTGCACTTCCTCCGCGTTGACTAGAACCATCAAAGCCATTCGCTCACAGAACGTTGAACCTCCAAGACGCGAAGTTGGAATATCCTTGACCGAGTCTCATATTTTGGCACTGTTGGTGCGCTAAATGGAACTGCCGATGTTACAGACCTTCTACTCCAGCACTCGCATTACCCTGTCGTGGTACCGGAGTCCGAACCACCTTTGATATATTCCTCAAATCGAATGGGACTGTTCAAGAGCTCAAAGTTGCGGTTCGATATGGTGGTCGGGAAGTACCAGCTGAGGAATGCATAGGACCCGGTGTCCGAGGCCGGTAGCCTGAGCAACTTCTGAAACGTCAACTCAAGTTGCAGCCATTGACTTGACCACTGATGATGTCGACGTTGAGGAGATGAACATTCACACATGGACGGCATTGCCCGAAGGCTTACTTTCCACTCCAAGCTTGAGAGCGTCAAGACACTCTAGGAAGGCTCGTCGATTATCGACACATTTCATAAACTAAACATATGGGACGTCCGCCAGGAGGTGCCGGGGTACGGCTAAATTACACATTGTATCAGTTCAGTAGCTTGAAGAAACTAGGAGCTGTCCCGACCATGACTGGATGACCCAGACATGAGCAAACTACCGTGGCCACGTGACGGAGAGACACTTGCCTTACTATTGTATCAAGTCCACACACTCGTTTCGATATTCAATAGTCATGCTCATTTGCGACCAAGTTGAGCACGGGGATCATTGGCTGAGTGATAAATATGATATCATCGTGTATCTACTATACCAAGCCTGGTTGCTTTTTAACCCAAGGGCTATCATTGCATCATCGATGTGGGCCCTTGTCCTCCGAATCGGCATCATTATAGCTGGTGGCAGTGAAAATGTCAGGATAGATAGAGGGAGCAAGTAAGAGCGCAGTAAGAGTATTTGTTCGAAGAAAGTATCCTGGAAAACTGTTAAGTACTACGAATAGCGCTTGCGCGTGAGTCAGATGCGTCTTTCTCTGTCTTCTGGCTTTTTATTCACTACCATTCCTGACATAGAATATTCCTCTATTACCTGGATCTGGGCTCCACTATTTCTTTACTAGCCACGACATACCGGCGACCTGAAACCTCAGGCCTCAAGTTGCTAGTGCCTCAGCTACATATGCAACGTGCTGTACCTCGTCAGCGATATTCCCATTTTTTCTTGAAGATCCGTGAATTGTTCCTTAGGACAGTGTTGACAGTTGAAGTGATATCACTAATATGACTATTCGATCCGGGTTTTTGTTATCCGATTATTATGTAGGGTTATCTTTTGACAAGACCCCGGTCAAACTTTGCATTGGTGCCAGGTACGTATGTACCTGGTAGCTAGATGATCATCCACTCTATGGGCTATAAGTCTTTATCGACTCGGGCGAAATGTGATCAAGACTTTATTACTTCAGAGTCTCCGATCACACAACTCCTACTTCTCCATCGAAGCTCCGGACATCATCAATCGTTCCACGGCGAGGGAATCTTGAGAAGGCGTCGAGGAAGTAGTCTGGACCTGTGTTTTACCAGTATCCGAGTCAGAACAAGTATTATAGGTACCAGTACAAACCGCCATAGACGTCCCTCTCGAGAATCGGTAGGCATTAATAATCGCTTCTTAACATTACAGTTCACAGGAGCAACAAGAGCGCCAGAAAATCATACCAACACCGCGCGATTGGCCCTCCTGGCAACGCAGTCAGCAACAAGTTCAACTCCCGTTAAGACGCTATTTCTTGCCAAATCACAATTTGAAGATGAACAATAACTGACGAATGACTGATGAGAGTTGCAGATATGCATCAACCACCATTCTGCATACACTTACTGATCTACCCGTGTGTTCTGGCAGTGACCCTCAGGCTGCCAGTACTTATACATGTCTTAGAAAATTGAGGATTAGCACTCTACTTTTTCGCCGCCATGTCAGGCTCTTCCAGTGATCAGGCCATCACTGAAAAAATCATATCTTTCCAGTACGTTGAGCAATTCAACGCTGTACGAAGATCATCTTGTCATATTACATTGATACTCTAGGTTGGACAACTACACGACACTATCATCTTCTGGTTAGATTATTCTCTTGTCCAAGAGTGAATGTATCTCGCTCATACTTTGTACTACAGTTTTATTTTTTTATGACTTCTTCCTCACACTCCCTTCCGAACTTCGATTGATATGGTCCCGTCGACTGACTGGCAGTTCTGTGATATTTATTCTGAGTCGCTACAGCTTGCTGCTGCACCAAATTTTCTTTCTGGCTGGAAACCTCGCGCTTCCTGGACAAACTTTGACAAATACAAGGTTAGTTTCCCTTTGTATTTGCTTGCAGCGCACCTGACTCAGTATATGATTACTATGCGTAGCTGTAGAGATCTGATCCTTGTAGGGCGCGTTTTTTCTAGTACTAACGACGCAACAATGAAATGTGTGTCATCTTCATTGCCGGGTCACGAAATAGCTCGACTGAGAGTTGTCGCTCCCCATAGTACTTTCCATCCTGAGGGTGTATGCACTCTTTCGTCAGAAGCGATCACTGCTTATTCTGCTCTGCCCATTCATTATTGTGGATGTCATCAGTGGTATCCTGGTACGCCCTTTATTGCAAGTCTGAAGTTCCACATTCAGGTTGTGTTGTTCCATGTAGATGTTGTCCTCATTTTCTGTAAGAACCAGCCAAGGAACACACTTGGAACCATTTGTACCATGTTTAGATCACAACACTGGTAATGTCTTGGAGACCGGAATGTCAGCACATTCCTTCTTCCTGTCTTTCTGTTGTATTGATTACTCTATCTTTTCACTGCCAGCTGTGAGTGTTTTGTTGACTGGCAAGATTGCTTCGGGTCAATCAATCTACATCTTAGTGACCGTTATTTCTCCTCTCCTCCAATTGGCTTTTGACAGTATCATCTTCATCTTGACTTTGGTCCAAACTGCTCATCACATCATAGAATCCCGAAAATCTGGTATCTATAGCATCGCGGAGGTTGTTCTGTGTGATGGTAAGTGAAACTATTACAGCACCACCAAGGCAGTACTAAGGTGTATTTATGTCTAGGCACTCTATACTTCTTGTAAGTTCCTAATTGAAGTTTCTATGACAGTCTCGAATGGAGTATTGCCTATTCTAGCACCATCTTCATAATTGCGAGTATCGATGCTGCTTTTGGAGTGGTGAGTCCTATTTAACTTTGTATATTGCTTCCTCTAACCTCCAATACAGGTGTCTATCTATACAGTAAGTCTACCATATTTCTGGAGGATAACGGAAGGATGACAGCTTGAAAATGCGCGTGGTCTAGTCGTCAAATACATGGGCACTAGTAGCAGACACCATCAACCCGTGTCTCGAAGTGTATGTCAATCATTCACGCTTGCTTTTTCGATAACCGATAACCTGATCACTTCCAGCCTATCCAACATCCTAATAAAATCGTTTTGTCCTCAACCTTCGTGCTTTCTCCAACCAGACTGTCCAGCATTCTGGTAAAGCCCCCTTCGACACAACTGCCCCTCCACTTAGTACGGTTGATTTTGCTGAGAACCGATTCCTTGGTAACATCGGGGCTCCATTGGACTATAATCAATGGGATAATGCGGACGAGCTTGGAAACGAAGACGAGGATATTGAATGGGAGATTGTGGACAATATGGTGGATCCATTGATTACACTAGTGCCTGTGGTGAGTTCAGTGGTATCTGCTTACCTGTGCTAGTTGACAACTTCCGGCATTACAGATATATAAGGAGGGCCGGTCAGATTTGTGCCAATGCAGAGGGAAGCTTCTCGTTGTTGACTTTCGTGAAAAGATCGGAAGTACAACGCTGCTAGCCAGCCTGCTCAATTTAAATACAAAGCTCAGAATGCTCAGAATGCATAGAAACATGAGTCTCAATTTACCGCTCTAGCGTTGGTCGCAGGAAAAGATAAAATATAGGAGATCAAGACTTCCAAGCGGCTGATACCTGCTCCGATTCCGCTTCGATTTTTTGTAGCAGTACTTGCAACCTTTTCTTACGAATGATGCCTTCATGAAGGCGACTGTTTGGTGCAGAGGCTTCTTGCCGCTACCCAAAACAAATCGAGAGTTCGGAAATGGACACACAAAGAGTTAACCGCCGATAAAAAGGAAAGACTGCAGATAGGCACCAGATTCCTGTCAATGATTATTACCTATGCGTCTTTTCTAACGTTCACAGCAACCATCCATCTTCATCAAATGGCGAGGAGGGCTCGTAATTTCTCAGTGGACAAGAGTTCTAGACGCAGGCTCAGGCTAAAAAGCAAGTCAGAGTATGCGAATGAGTCATAAGTGACATTCGATCCATTGGATTTGGTTCGTCCCAGATACATCCGGAGGGAGGTGAATAAGTATCCGGTTTATCTGACAAAAGCCACAAAAGTACTTAACACGGACCTGAGATGTAGTAATTAACGGTCGATACTGCTGTGGTCACTGGGGACGATGAGATGGATAATGGACCCACCGCCGGTACCTGCTTCGTCCCGAAAAAAAAAGAATAACAAGCGTAGAAACAAGCGGAAGGAAGGGGCGAAATTATTCAGTACGAAGTAGCACTAGTTTTTCAAATAAAGCTGCACATATCTGCGAACAATCACGAATCAGAACATATATCTATTCACGAAAAATAGATATATTCACTCCCTGGTCACAACAGTAACGATTCCGCGTGTAGAAGGAACGTACATTACACGTTGGCTCAGTGCAAGCGTGACTGGGATCTTGGAAAAGTTCGACGTGTTAGACCATAGTAGCCCAGAATTACTGGGTCATGAGATGAGTACTTGAGCTACGGAGGTCATGCTTCTCTACCGTGTTCCACAATTCTGTGAGTCCATATATTCGCATCTGAGCATTCACGCTCACTTCGGAGTGCGGCTATGGATCTAGTGAAGATTTGAGAATGTGGTCAAACTTGTGTTTGAATGATATGCAAGCCACGACCGACATCCGATTTTCCCCACTGCGGTTGTTAAGTTCCAACTCAAACCAGTGCGCATAGCTCACCACGGGCAACGTATCCGTGGAGAGAAGTGCAACAGTAATACTGATGACAGTCGATTCTTGCGGTGGGCTCGCAGCTGGTCGAGAGTAGGAAATTGCCTCTTGAGCTCCCCTGCTAACTGGCCGTGGGCGGTGGCAGAGTGAAGGTATATTTCCTCTGAAAATGTCGAAGTTACTTGGAAAGTCAGTTGAATGACACGATCTCGTACTCAATTCGTGTTCGAGGTTATCATAATGACGGCGAGCGTGTTTGCATGCGAGCGAGTAGCCTGTTCGCAAAAGATTAGCGAGGGTGTTTATTCACGAACGTGTTTCTTCGCGTTAGCGCCCGAGCGTGGAGCGTGAGTTGTGTCACGAGCTGTCTCTCGTGTTTTATCTCGTGTTTTATCTCGTGTTTATCTTTGACTTTCAAGTTTCTTCTTGCTTCATTTGAATTTCTTCAATCCAGATGGTTGGCGGCGACGAAATACCAACATCCAAAGAACCTGGAGGCAGCGACTTTCGTGATGTAACAGCTATCTTTGCTTCAGCCTCAAAAGGTGTGCACAATACCATTTGAACAGGCAAAGATCTCGAGTTTTTTTCAGAGATGGATCCCGGTTCAATAATCGCTATTGACGGGTTTTCATTAAACGACGCAATGAGCGCAATAGAGGTAAAAAGATCCCTCGAAATACGTACCACAAATTCATTACTTTTCTTCCAAGATAGGTGAACCTCGGCTGGACACAGGAATGCAAATGGAAACTGTCGCGCGTCCAGAATTCGACCCGCTAACTCCATTGTTGCCCCAAGAAATCTGCTGGATAATAGATCAATCATTGGCCTACGAGGTGAGTTGATATTTTTATCTCTGATTGCATTCGGTTCTAATTTTTTTCAATAGATAGAATGGCATGCCTCGAGTCCTCTTGCTCATACTATATTCACCATGCTACACGTCCATTATCTCGAAGATCTAGACCCGGATGTCCTTCCGTTTCTTCTAATGATCAATTTGGATCCAGCAAGACCGTTGGAACTCATCACCATTGTACTGCGTGCTTGGACTTGTGGCCTGCTCAAGTCTTGTAATTTGGCTTGGACAGACTTGTCGAAAGGAATCCTAAAAGATGTACGTTGAAGCTCCTTCATGTCCACCGAATCCCAAGTGACCAATGTCCAGAACGAAGACTGGCAGAGCGACAAGAGCGAGGTTTCTCTGTTAGAAGGCTGGCCTGTCAACGCTGCGGTAACGCGCCTTGATTCCGCTCTTTCTTGGCTATCCACAACAACCAAAGGCTCGTCCGTCTAATTCTGTTTTAGGCGCAAACGCCGTTCATTTAAAACTGACTTGGAGGGAACTTTGTTCTTTACAGTATCACCGCTATGGAACGAAGCTCTCAAAACCAGGCTCAAATTCCGCCGGGTCATTCTGTTGCTCATGAACTCTACCAAATCCCTTCCAACAACCGGTTGTGAAGAATTTACGACAAATATTCAAATCGCGAGACGACTACTCTCTATCATTCGCGCCGATTCACTTTCCGAATTAAAGCCCCTGCCTTCCTCTCCTGCATATGCGGCGTTTGATCCATATATCGCGAGGAAGCTTAATACCTTTTTACCTGTGAGGGTCATCGACGTTCCTTCTTCCTCACAGGTGTACGATTCCTATGAAAAAATCTTTGACGGATGGAGGAGTTTGCAAAACTATCTAGGACGTACGATATCACCGCATGGGATGTAAGTCTCATCTCCTTTTGTCGTCTGCAACCGGTCTAATAGCGATGTAGTTGGTCGGATGCCAACAATCTTGGTTCAATGGACTAGCTGCACGGCCTGCTTACATTCGGTCATTAACACAGGTGGCTTCGATGCTTTTACCTTGATGCGTTAACTAATATCGCTATAGACCCTCTTCTACGACGGGATTCAGGTTTTACATAGTAAACCTCCAGGATGGGTGGCTGACTGTCTGTTCAAAGAGACGATTGGGGCTTCTTATGCAGTTTTCGCGCGACATTGGGGTGGTCCGGGATCACCGTCGCTTCTAGAACTCGAAAGAGCAATGATTCGTGTGGGTTCATTTACGTGTTTTCTAATATCACGCCCCTCACGTATGATGTGCTGTAGGTTTTGATACCCCATATCCAAAACCAATGGAATAACCCCTCTCGGCGGAGACGCTCTCTCGGCAACTCGATAATGGAGTGGCATATGGTGTATGAACAGATATGTGTTCTCATCGAAGGTTTAGATACCTCCGTGAGTGTTATTAGACAACCGATCGTGGATGTACTACCAATACATGTGTTCCTTTCTGTTTCTAGGACATGGACCCTTTAACGTTCCGTATCCTGAACCAGTTTCCTAAAGCAATCGTTCTATGGCGCCTTACCTCCATACGGAGGTCATCCTGTCAGGATTTCAGCTCGAGTTATATCACCCCATGGAACGCCCGTTCGCTTATTGGTTTGCTTCGCAAGTCATCGATGTCCATTTGGATATTTGGATGTGCTGCTAAGTGATACCGAGGGTCTCGTTATCCCAGGTGAGTTTCCAATATCCGGTGCTTGTGTTTGCTTTGAACCCTCTTTGCAGATTCACCCGGTCGTAAAGAGATGCTATACCAACGTGATTTCCTCGGAGCGCTACAATCCATGTCGCTGGCGATGTTTGTCGTAAGTTTCATCACGATTGCCCACAACGTTATTTTATTTAATTCTCCCTTCTCTTCCTAGCTTTTAATTCGTAATCTACCTCGAAATTCAATATTCACCCAATGGGAGCAACTTCGAGCTAACCTCCGTCGACGATACAAATGGGCGTTCAATGTGACGGACGATATACTCATGTTCGAGCCTGTTGTGATGGAGCCGGACTTTGTTCGATATTTAAGACGGTTCAGGAAGTTCAGGACGGGAACGATGACAATTCTGTACGTTGCAAGCTTGCTTGGGGCTTTTTTGTTCGCTAACTTTTATCCGCAACGTGTCACAGCAATCAAGTTTACGCTCCCCTTCAAAATATTTTGAACGCTCCGAGAGCTTGCTACACGACCTCATAGCATCGAAGAAGACGGGTGTTTTATGGGGTAGTTGGGGTGAGGATCGATTAAAGGTGAACATTCGTCATTCCCTCGTTTCGGAGTTTTGTTTTGCCTAATCGCAAGGATAATTAGCTTTTGAGATTGATGTTGGGGACAAGCCAACGGCTTCGCGCCTCTGCAGGAGATACCTCGCATCTTGGCCTGTCAGACCTCGATTGGTCCCGGAGCTTCCAAAATATGCCTGAAACGCCTTGGTTCCCTTCATTGCGCGATAAAGCTACCGATAAAAGTGGTACTAGTTAATATCTTAGTTGACATCTTCATATACACAGAAAGCTTGGTGGAGCGTGCGATCTTGCGCTATAAATTAGACTGTGTCGAGCGGTGTAACCTCGGCCAAATGTCCAGCTGCTCCTTTCGTCGGCCCGTTCCGATCCCAGCAAGATATTTTCTACCACGGCCATATAAAGAGTAGGGCCTTGTGTGGGTTTCATTATTAGTAATTGCCCCCATGTCTCTCCTCAAAGTTTCTGGTACGAAGATCGTGAATGAGAAAGGCGAAGAAGTAGTTCTTCGCGGAGCGGGGCTTGGCGGATGGATGAAGTAAGTGCTTGCATTCGGTCTTATTCTTCATCTCATATCACTCCTCCTCGTAGCATGGAGAATTTTATCTCAGGATATCCTGGATGTGAATACCAAATCCGCGCTGCATTAGCCGAGGCAATAGGAACAGAGAAATCGGAATTCTTCTTTGACAAGGTACTTACATCGGTTATGCTCTTCACCAAGCTGGTGCTGAAGTCTTACATAGTTCCTGGAATACTTCTTCCAAGAGCCGGACGCGAAATTCTTCAGTAGCCTTGGGTTGAACTGTATCCGTCTCCCTTTCAATTACCACCACTTTGAAGGTAATTCTCCATGCCCGTATCACGGACGTTTGTCTGATGCCTTTCGTATCGGAAGACGATATGAACCCTCGGGTGCTCAAGGAATCGGGTTTCAAACATCTAGACCGGGTGATTGAACTGTGTGCTCAGCACAACATTTACACTATTCTCGATCTGCACACTGCACCCGGGGGTCAGAACACTGACTGGCACAGTGACCATGGAGGACATATCGCGAACTGTCGGTATCTTTTCCGTTTTACCTGAATATACTCGTCTGACCAGTGTTTTTCTCTTGGTAGTTTGGCACCACAAGGATTTCCAAGACCGTACGATCTGGCTTTGGGAGAAGCTCGCCGCTCATTATAAAGGAAACAAATGGATTGCTGGTTATAACCCGTTGAACGAGTAAGCTTCTAGACAAACCTT
>JADNRY010000447.1:0-47792 GCA_015501585.1 Rhodocollybia butyracea | reverse complement strand
TTGGTGGTTGAGGTGCCTACTGGTCTTATGCAGTGTGGCTTCTTCTATCATCTCTCTCCAAGGCTCCGACTCCCTCAGTGGTTTATTCCAGAGGATGACATCAACTGTGTATTAGTGAGTAGTTTATGTTTCAGTTTTGTCCTGTCTCCGACTGACAGTCCCCCTTTCAGGTTGCCATCAGAAAAACTGTGTTACTCCTAATTCCAGATCAGCATTCCCTTTGACATCAAGTGTTGTGAGACTGAGTGGCTCGTTACTGTGGTGAGGCACTGGCTGCTGCTAAGCGGATGCTGACTTTGCCGCTACCCAGGCGCAATTCTTGGCTTTCCCGCGCCTTCCTTTCAGGAAGAAATGGAGGCACTATTAGTTCCAAAGGCTGAAGCTTCTCCCAGTCTTTCTCGCAAAAGAGCCAGATCTTCCGAGTCTCATGGTTCTGACAAGCAGGAGAGCAAAGAAGAGGAGGAAGACGAACCTCCAAGCAAAAAGCTCAAACTTCAGTGCTTCTTTCTCCTTCTAGATTCTTTATTTTTATAAATTTTTTAGGAACAGGCGAAGGCTGTTGTTCCCATAGAACTACTTCTGCCAAGAACAAGAAACTCAGGCCTGAAATTTTTGTCCAAGAAGCCTATCAAAAAGTCCAAGGCTGCCGCTTCTTCCTTGAAACCTACCTGACAAACTTGACTGAGTGAGTCAATTGTAGCTGGTAACTCGAAAGGAATGGGACTTGTCCCTATGGTACGTGATTCTTCTTGACATGTAGTTATTTTACTAAATTCTTATTTTAGGCCTGTTTGTTTGATGATTCTTGAGTCAGTCTTCCCCTTCCGAGGTTGACAAACTTAAATCTCTTCCTGCCATTGCTGGTCCTTCTACAGCAATTGCTCCACCAGATACTCTGCAAAAAGCTCACTGCTCAAACACATGGTTCTCCCTCTATCCTCGTTCATTGGATAACCCTGACCGCAAGATCATCCTGATTTCGCAAAAGGATGTTCCAGACCATGCTTTATTGATTGGGTATATTGTGAGCTAGTCAAATATAATCAACTTGACGAGAAGGATGATGCTGACTGTGTGGATCCAGAGAATTACTGCAGGATCATTGTCAGCTTTGAACGGACCCCGGGTACACGGGTGTCCCTTCTATTTGAGAGGTTTTGCCCCTGAAGCAGAACCACAAGAATTCAAAACTGGTAGGTTTTACTGATTATGCGACATTTTAAAGGAGGGCAATGCCGTGTTCAAGGGCGATCTCAGCTGGCTCCCTGATGCCTCCCTTCAGAAGCTTGGCCAGACTATTCTCTCAGGCATGGAGACACCGTCTACACCATGTCCGACTTGATGGGCATAAGTTGTAGTATGCAGCCAGTAAGTGGTCCGCATCTTTTGTTCAAATTATGTTTTTCATGTCTTACTTAGCTCAGTGACCGTCCTGAAGAACTTGAATGCTCATACATTAATTTCGCTTTTTTGACCATCAAATCAATACTAGGAAAAGCTGTGGGCAAAGAGAAGGGGATACCGAGAAAAGGTTCTGATATCAATCTATATGATACTAGCATGCTATATGCCAAGATAGACAGTCTTCTCTGTCCTACAGCTCCCTCTATTAAACATTTGATAGGCAAAAAAGAAAAATTTATATACAAATATGCAGTTATCAGCTATTATCTACCTCCCAGGGGAGCATACACCACTCTTGAGTACTCGAAATGTACCTATCATATAAGGGTACATTAAGGTAGAGAGGCCTGGGTCCCACTCTGCCTGGATACTATGATACTTATCATCCAATCTCGAAAAATGAGTGTTTTTGATGGGAGAGTTTCAAGATCAATGAAGACTGATCTCCCAGGGGCCATTGAAATATGTATGAGACCCAGAAGGAGTAGAGAACATATCAAGGCATTAGGGGATAAAAAAGATTTCTCTGATCCATTCCAATCTGCATGTTATATCAAGCAATCTTTAGACTCAACACTTTTCATTGATTTCCTTTTATGGATATACAGCTTTGGCCTCATCTACTAAAATCAAAGGTTATCCAAAAATATTTTTCAATCCAACCCTGCCCCACAGGACTGGCTTCATGTGTGGTGAGCAACCTGTTCTATGTATAGAGAGGAGATCTGGATGCCTACTACATGTTCTTGTCCTCATGGAAAAACAGCTTTGACCTGGTCCACTACAAAAATTATGAAATTCCCTAATCAAGATAAAAACAGCTTTGACCTTATTGAAATAAAACTGTAATATAGTAATTTATCAAAAATTTCAAAAGTGTCTAACTCTATCAGAAAAACATAAAACTAGTTCAGGTGGAAAATTGCCTAATTTGGTAGTAAAACTTTGACCTCATTCACTGTCAAGATTTGAAATTTCCCTCATATAGGTAATTATTAATTGACCTAGGGCATACCTACCTGACATAAGTGGGTGACTAGAAGAAAAACATCAAATCTATATACGGTCAAAGACAGAGGTGAGGAGGCACTCATCAGCAAGGTAGACACTCTCATAAATGTCCCTGTCAATACCAACTAGGCCTAGGTATTTTGTATCTCATTAAATTTACTTGCTATACATAGTAATACCACATTTATCACGGCATCTGGATGCCTCAGGGCAGGGTCACATGATGTCATGGTGCTGACTTGGTGCCGACAGTCAATTCTAGTCTAAATTCTCCAAGGCCTCTGAAATCTAGCTATATGTGGCCAACCAACCTAAGCCCTTATCTACAAGGGGTTGACGCCATGGTTCAAGCCCTTGTAGACAAGTGGATAGTACAGGTGAAAGAAATGCAAATAAAATGCTAAAAAACATAACGCAAAAAGAACACCGTTAAAAAGAGAGCATCACCTTCTTGCTCTCTTCCTGCCTCCTGTGTCAGAATTCACTTGAGTGGTAGGTACTGTACGCTTCTGGAGGTTTTTTTTGTAGTCGATGTTGCTGCAGTACTGCTTCTTGTGGTTCTCGGAACTGATGGTGATACGGCATCTGGACCCACATAGTCCTACCATGCTTGGAACTTTCAACTTGGACAGCTGCTTGTGCCTCCTCTTTGGGTGCATTATCTTCAACACCACTATGAGGTGGATAGAACTACTATGGATAGAGGAAGCTGGTCTAGATCCATGATCTAGAGTGGGAGTGGGCATTAAGGACTCATAATCAAATATAGAAACAGATATCATACCGCCTGGTTCATGATCAAGAATGGTTGTGGTATAGATTCACAATAGACAGCTGGAGTTTGCGGTGTGGGATTGAGAACGGCAGCTCTTGGAGTGAAATCGGGGATCGGCGCTCTTGGTGTGGAATCAGGGATGGGGACGGCACTCTTGGTGTGGAATCGGGGACAGCTGCTCTGGGCGTGGAATCAGGGACAGTTGCTCTTGGTGTTGGGTCAGAATTGAAAGCGGGAGTTGGCGGTATAGGCTCCGGATTGAGAGCGGGAATCACAGGTGTAAGTTCAGGATTGAGATTAGAAGCTGACAGTGTAGGTTCTAGGTCCTGAGTCAGAGTTGGCAACGTATGATCCAGAGTATGAATTGGAGGTGTAGGTTCATGATTGAGAGCTGGGGTGGGTGCTGTAAATTCACAATGAAGAGTGGGGACTTCCTGTGCACAATCCACAGCAGGAGCTGGAGGTGTGCATTCATGAATGAGAGCAAGGGTTGGAGGTGTATGTTCACCATGCAGAGTGGGAGTGACCAGTGTGAGTTCACCTTGAAAAGCAGGAGCTGGAGGTGTAGGTTCATGACAAACAGTGGGAGGTGTAGATTCACAACAAAGAGTGGGAGCAGGAGGTGTAGGTTCACGACAAAGAGCAGGAGCTGGCACTTCAGGCAACACTCTACATGCACTTTAAGCAACTAAATTTTCCTTCTTGTTAGTCTACATTTTTGTGCCAATGACCTGACTAAAAAGAAGGAATGTCCTAGGTGGGGTAGGACATGTCTAGGACATTCCTTCTTTTTAGTCAGGTCATTGGCACAAAAATGTAGACTAACAAGAAGGAAAAAGTGGTTGACTGCACTGCTACAATGACATATTAGTCAGCACTTTTGTTACATTTCCCTGACTAACAAGTCAGGTTTTCCCGGGGACTTTCCCAGTCAGTACTAACTAATGTAATGCTTCATTATAACAAATAGTAGTTACATGTATTATACAGTACTATTGAATGTGAAAGTAAAAAACATATAGTACAGGCTGGATGGGAATTCTCAACTGACTAGGAATTCACTTCAGGCAACCACATAATTGGTCTTATTAGTCTACACTTTTGTTACATTGACCTTACTAAAAAGACCCAAAAACCTAGGCAAAACCCAGGCAGCTAGGTCATGACCTGGGAATTAGGTCATGACCTAAAAAATTGGTCATGACCTAGGTCAGGTTGGACTTTTCCTGGGGTTGGTAGGTCATGGCCTGGGGGGGGGGGGGGCCTAGGTGGGGCAGGGCATGGTCTAGGTGATGTGACGGGTCATGCAACATTAGACAATGTATATACATGTAAACAAGCAAGTGATGTAGTAAGTGCAACGAGCGCTAATAGAAAACTAACGTATTAATAAACTCTTCACTTGGCTCAATATTCTCTTGATTATCATATCTCACTGGCCGTTAGTCTCGTGGTCTCTATACTTGACTCGAGCACTCCCTTTCGACGGGTCACTTGACCCTTCACCAGGGATACATGTGCCCACTCGAGGGGATGCTCAACCCGCAGCCAGGGTAACAGGCCTTCTATCATGACACGGCAGACTCGTCCTACCTACCAACATATTCTCTAGTCTATGGCCTACAGAATTACTTAACTTACACGAGCGCTTCACAGTGGTGGGGGTACCGCGGAATTCCGTGCCACGATTAATTTCGGGCTGAATTCCCACAATCATCTTATACTAGAAACATGACAAAGAAGAAAATGTATTCAAAAGGTACTTTTACCAGCACACGAATTGTCTTCAACAGCTGGAAGGTGCTTGTACAGCACACAGCTTATCTTGTCATAATCATATGAAAAGAGACTCTGTATCAAGTTGAAAGGTGCTTTTCAGCACGCGACTAAGTTCCAGAAGAATCATAAATGCTCATCCTTGCTTGACGGCAAACTCAAGAACCAATTCATGCGAATGAGACGGCTCAGCCTGTCTGTCGGGAAATTGGAAAGAAGTGAAGGGCCTGTCATCATTTCTACCTCACGAGTTCGTTGTCAAACAATGCTTCACCAGCACGCAACTAAGAACTATGCCAACAACTCACCTCACAGTATTCAGTCTGCTAAAGGAATTTCCGGTTCTTATGCCCCTCATCCTGGAACACTTGCCCAAGATGAAACCTTCCGTCCTTCCAGGTTGGCAGGGGTTAGAAGGGAAAAAAGAAGTATTAGGTACCGAATGGTCTTATATAGATACCAGGTCAAAATTTGAGATTCCATTCTCTTCTCCATCATGGCAGAAGGAAACCCAGTCAGAGGGCAAGGCAACAGACCCATCCAAGGCTCAGGGATAGGACTAGGACATCCCACTTCCTCGTCAGCTCATAACTTGCCAAACAACCCTCGTTCTGCTCATGCAGCTTCTCATGCGGCATCTCTAGCCGTTTCTCAATCGTCAACAAATGCCTATCCTCCTGGAGGATTTCTTCGTACCACCCAAGCGGCTTCTTTAAGAGGCAACCAACAAGGCAGAGAGGATAACCGATCTGTCGTTACCGGCACTTCCAGACGGGCAACTCCAGTTCCCCCAACATCCACTGGGACAATAGTAGAGGTAGATGAAGATTCACTCTCTCCACCAATTAGTTCCGTCAGACGTGTTTCTCTGGGAAGTGGTGCTGTTAATCAGCACGTCCTGTCCGAGAACAACTCAGACAATACTCGCAATGTACCCTCTCTATCTGCTGGATCACCTGGACAGACAGGAAGGGACTCACCGGCTACTCCTATGCCAGGCGGTCGTAGTCTACCTACTTCACGAGAGACCTCTGGACCGTTGTCCCCGTTGGGGTTAACACCTAGCCCCTCAGATATGGGAGAGGAAGAAATGGAGGAACAAATCATGCAGATACACTTGAACCTTGAAATTGATGCTACAGATCCTCACCCATCAGTATTCACCATGTTCAAATTCCTCATTCCCATCAAGGATGAGACTCTCCCTATGTCCTATGAGAAATACTACCATAACATCTGATTTGACTATGACCCGCTAACAGGATATGGAGTAGAAGGTACTGTAATGCCCAAGATGGATAACAATGAGACTGAGCTCTTCCAATCTATCATTGTACGCTGGGAGACAGAACCAAGCCCGGAAGTTCTGTTTGGGGAGGGAGTTTCCGCTAAAGATTTCACCTTAGACTTCGTTATGCGCGACTTCTCTGCAGACGATATATCGTCACTAAGGGGTAGCGAGGATGGAGTTCCTTTGAATCTATGGACCTTGGGAGTAAGAGAACTCTCGCCGATAGCTTATATGTCCCTCGCCTTGAATCAGATATGCGATTCTTTAGCAATGCTGGTTCCAGCTGAGCCGGGATTGCACTTCCGATTCAATCCATTGTTCAAACTCACTAGGATTCTAGAAGCTTACAACAACCCTGATATTGTATTCATGACCCTTCAAAACATTGCAGTCTAGAGCAGATGCTGCCTGACTCCACATCACAAAGTACTTGCACACCATTCGTAGACAGGCTGGTGCAGAACCGCCTGATGATGAGTCGTTGGTTAACAGCTCACTAGTATCCACCATCCCAGAAGTTAGAGAACAGTTTGGTATGGAACCCGCTCACATATAATTTGGAAAGTTATTATCAAGGAGAATGTATTCACAACTCATCCCCGGGGGCAACAAGTATAGCTCCCAAGTGTTACGAGGACAGAGGGTTATCGCTTCTCATTACCGCCCTTCTCGATTCCTAGCCCATACACTGCCAGTACATCAGTATATTACCTCCGAAAAAGGGATAGAAGTATAATATATTTTTCCCCTGAATTTTAACAAATTTTTCCAATGAAAAAGAGTGAATATTGCCCCGGAAATAGGCATGGGAAAATAAGCACTTTTTCAATAACGCATGCAAAATGCACTGATGCAACTGGACCTAGTTCCACCACTTCCGCAGGCCAAAACCCAGAAGAAATTCTCCTCCCTTTAACCAATACGAAACCTTGAGTCATCGCTACTACCTCCAATTCCGAGATACATACTACGAGGAACCAGATGCCTGCAACACCTGCAATGGCAGATGGCGATCCATTGGTCCAAGAGCTACTGACAACAGCTAGATATCAACAGAATATGGCGGCTGACACCGAGGAAGGAGGAAGGCCATCTCAGGCGAAATACTCCCCCTACATATGGGTCAAAGGACTTGGAAGACATATCATAAACAACTTTTTACCATGGTTTGATCAGGAGGTTCCAGAGGTAAGGGTGACACTCCTATTCAAGATTAGGAACGGCAACACAGAACCGGTATGGCTAGTGAAATTTGTCGACAGGGAACAAGCAAAAATTTTCAGAACAGGATATGACAGAGCTTCCAATGACGGAGATACAATTACGACAACCAGGGCTTCACACTCGGATTACCTTGCGATGGTCAGAAGACCAGACAGCCTGATGGGAAGATGGCAAAACGGAGAGGCATTGGACAACGTCAATCACCCGCCAGCACCAATGAGACGGATGGAGATCGATTTTGTAGAACAGATAATGACCCCTCTATCCAGCACACCAGGACCAAGTATAGAGCGGACCCCTCATCAGAACAGCACAGCTCACACAGGTGCAGGAGGATCGAGAACTTGAAAGAGGAAACGCAGAGGGGGGAAGAAACTCGTGATCGCACAGAGCTATCTTGGAGATGTGGCATGAAGAGACAAGGATCGGACAACAACTGGCTTATTGACATGGGGGGGCACTGTGATGAGTCATGCAACATTAGACAATGTATATACATGTAAACAAGCAAGTGATGTAGTAAGTGCAACAAGCACTAATAGAAAACTAATGTATTAATAAACTCTTCACTTGGCTCTATATTCTCTTGATTATCATATCTCGCTGGCTGTTAGTCTCGTGGTCTCTATACTTGACTCGAGCACTCCCTTTTGACAGGTCACTCGACCCTTCACCAGGGATACATGTACCCACTTGAGGGGATGCTCAACCCACAGCCGGGGTAACAGGCCTTCTATAATGACACAGTGTTTGGGTATTTACGTGTAGGTATGCGAAAGGTGCTATAAAACAACCTAACAAAAACACTACTGCACCTAACCAGACTATCAATATGTAAGGGAGCAAGGGCAGGTTGTCAGAGATTCCCCGAGGGAAAGTCTTGTAATATCGGATGTACATGCGCGACTGCTCCAGGTTCAAGACTGTAGCGCTGACGTGGGTAACTAAGCTTAGACAACTCTTGGAACTAAGTCAAGAGAAGCCTAGTTGGGGTGTACGAGTGTACAAGGGAACCAGGTGTGTATGTCCGAATCAATTAACCAAAACCAAAACCAAAACCAATACAACAAAACTAAGATTCTCCTAGGCAAACTCTGGCTCTAGCTAGAATAGTAATCTTGAGGTTTGTCAACAACCCTAGGCAAACTCTGGCACTAGCTGCTGTGATGCCGTAAAGTCCTCGACCAAACTCTGGGCCGAGCTACAATAGTGCGCGTGAACTTAATCACTAGGAACTTGTACCACAATCTTAGTGGCTTGTCTAACTTCATGAAGAAGTCAACTAAGGAACCCTCACTCTGGAGCCAAATAATCCCTTACTAGAAGCCGTCCCCTCTAAGGAAGCAACTAGATTTGAGTTGATCTGGAGTTTGAGAGAACTCTACACACTTAAATTTGATCAAGATATAAATGGGCTTTGCAAAGCACGTGAAGTTTATTACTTTCTTAAGATAACCAAGTCAGGAGGCGTCATGCTACTGATCCCATGGGGACATTCTATGGAGCACTGGTCTTAGCAGTCAAGTTGAGGGCAAGAAACTTGTCTTATTGAATAAATATATCTGGCTTATATACTGAGTAGAGAGAGTTTAATACAAAAAATAGATGAAACAGATACAGAGAGAGACAGAAAGAGAGTAGAACAGAGAAATCTGGCTCGGAAAGGAAACTCCAGCCTATATATGGTACACACAATAAAGAAATAGTCCATTCTTGGGTATATATCAGAGGTAAAATATGATTTTGTGAGGATTAACATAGTTTTAAAGTGTTTTGATCTGAGCAAGGTTTCTCTGATTACTCCACAATTCTCCGGGGTCAGGAGTACCTTTATGCTTCATGATCACTCGCCGCCCAGTTTCCCTTGGGTGAGTTTCATTCTATTCCTCGGATAGTTCTGTCCATCCTGAGTGTGATTAACATTCTCTCGAGAAGGCCTGTTGTCTAGCTTTCCAACAACACCACTTATGATAGCCTCAAGCAACTGTGCTGAGTATGTACAAGTGATTCCAGATAGTCGGCTTTAATGGATAAGACCTCCCGTGTATGATTTCTAAGATCAAATGTTTCGATTTTCCAAGGCTATCCCGGCGCGTAGCTTTCTGTAGGACCGCTGACAAGGTCGTGCAACCTAGGCCGGAATGGAAGCGGAGCAGACGTAGGGCCAAAAGGCAGGATCAGGATCATGGAAATAATATCCGGAATAGACTACAAGGCCAAGGAAATGGTGGGACTTCGGTGAAGCTATTAGCAACACCCCCAACACACCACTAAGGTTGTCCCAGAAGGAAAGGAAGTAAAATGCGAGAAATCACCGAGGTCAGACCAAGGTATGAGCGTGAGAATGGTCCGAGATATGTCCGAGGTAAGGACCGAGCCGAGTCGGCCGGTATCGGACAGAACAGTGAGAATGAGGAACAAAGAAAGACTTAAGGAAAGCTTGGAAAAGTATGCAATAACTACTTGTAACTTGTGTAATTTGTGTAACTCATGATTTTTGGCTGAGGAACAATAGTACAGAGTACCTAGCTTATATACAAGTGACCTAATTGTTAAATAAAGACAATAAAGTCGGACCGAGGTAATGCCAAGGCCGGAACGAGGTGGAATCAATACAAATGATAAAACAATAAGCAATAGAGTAGAAAAGACAAAAGAGATGAACGTCGGCGCACTGCGGACCGCCGTGGGAAAGTAATGAGTACCGAAAGAGTCCGCCAATATATCGGGCCGAAGGTATGGCCGATAAAGGTGTCGGAAATGTGAGTGCCAAAGTAGGAGTGAATTTGTGAAGTCCAAAGGTATATCGGAAGGGATAAAATAGAGAATGGAGTTTCGGAGCCACCAGAGGTTGTGGGAACTATCAGAGCTGTGCGAGACCCTGAGAGAAGGTAAGGGAGTCTCGGAGAGTCTCGGAATGAGCCGGAACATCTCGGAATAATGATGGAAAGGCATGAACGTAACAACCACTAAGCATGTTTCTACCGTCCTCACGGTTACAACCAGTGCTGCGAATAGACCTCTATGGTTTCCTCGGGAATGTTCTGGTCCATTGTTATGGACTGTAAAGTCCACATCTTAACATAGCTTGTTGGGGGTCTCAGTGCAAGGGATGCTTTCCCTCATAATTCCTTCCCTCGAGTAATGCATTGGCTTAGTACTTATCCCGCTTCGAGATGTCCTGTAGTTTAGAGAGTATGCACTCTTGGGTATAACTAGATTGACAATCTAGCGTTACATCTCCGGGCAGCCCAGGTATCCTTGCTAGCTTGGCTCTAGCCTATGCTTGTGGGCGTACCTTCATTTGCTGAGTATTATTGTTAAGTTCTTTGCCTTGGCAACAGCTATCACGCGCAGGCTCCGTATAACTCTCTTATTGCATTGTAAAACGCGTACAAAATGTCAAAATGTACGGTTACATGCCTTAGGCCGATTTTAGGCCTAATAACGGCAGACTTGTCTGTTAAGAACACAGAACTGAGACACAAAGGTCAATGCTTAATATATTCTGGAGAGTACTAAAACACCTGAGACACAAAGGTCAATGCTAAAGAGCGGAGACCTTCATGCTCATACTGTAATCTACATAATTACATAATTGAATAGAATATTGTACTTGTAAGTATCTGTAAGTATAAGCTTGTATTCTAACACTTCCCTCAAGCGAATACTTCTATAATGATGATAACAGATGTAAACCAAGAAGACCAACCATCTTTTTGGAACTTTTCCCTACTAAGCGGCTTTGTCAGAATATCTGCTGGCATTTCATTGGTACAGAGATGCTCGACACAAATACTCCCTTTGCTAATTTCATCACAAAGCCAGTAGAACCGCAAATCAAGATGTTTAACACGTCCATGGTGATCAGGATTATGCGCAACTGAGATGGCTGACTGATTATCAATATTAAGAAGTGAGGCTTGAGTTTGTGGAAAGCCAAACTTGGTAAACAGATTTCAAAGCCAAATAATCTCTTGACCAGTGGAGACCGCAGCAACAAACTTGGCTTCGGTAGTAGAGAGAGTAACAAAACTCTGAAGTTTACTTGACCAACTGACGGCACCTCCACCTATCTTTATCAAGAATCCACTAGTGGAACATCCATTATCCGGATTTCCTCCATGATTGGCATCAGAATATGACAAGGTGAGTGGTTTATCATGGTCTTTAACCTCTGCCCCAGAATACTGTATGCAATAATTTGCAGTACCTTTGAGATAGCAAAGGAGGCATTTGAGAGCAGCCCAATGTATGAGTCCTGGATTCTTTCCAAAGCGGGATAGGACACTAATGGCGTATGCAATGTCTGGGCGTGTGGCAATTGCAAGGTAAGCAACTGCTCCCAATACATTAAGATAGGGAATGTTTTCGCATTTTCTCCTGTTCCTCTGGTGTTTTTGGTGATTATTCAGATGAAAATTTTACGTTTGGATCAAGGGGAGTTGAAACTGGGTTGCATTCAGACATACCAACACGTTCAAGGAGGTCAATGATGTATTGATGCTGAGAGATGGTGAGTATACACCCTGCACAATCACGTTTGATTTCAATTCCAAGAAGGAATGATGTAGGTCCTAGATCTTGAAGTTTGAAGTGTTCCCTTAGCTCAGAAATGATGCACTGAACTTTGTCAATTGTTTTAGCAGCAATGGTCATATCATCTACAAAGACTGAGATGATAATGTGGGAATCATCTTGTAGATATACCCAGACACTATGTTCACATTGGACCTGGTGGAATCCCATCTTCTTGGTAAGTGTGGTGTGTAGTTTCTTATGCCATTCTCGTCCTGCTTGTTTGAGTCCATAAAGGGACTTCATTAGCCGCCAAACATAGTTTGCTCCTTTCTCCTGAAAACCTTCTGGTTGCTCCATATAGACTTCTTCCTTTAGCTCTCCATTCAAGAAGGCTGTGGAAATGTCAACACTCCAAAGTTCAAGATCCTGAACAGCGGCAAGGGCAAGAACAGTGCAAATAGCGGCCAACTTTGGAGTCGGCGCAAATGTTTCATGATAGTCATATCCCCATTGCTGTGTGTAGCCTTTGGCAACCAGTCGCGCCTTGTAGCATTCAATTGAGCCATTTTGGTCGCGTTTAATTTTAAATACCCAACGGCTTCCAATAGGTTTGCGATCAGCTGGACATTCAACTAACTCGAAGACACCATTGTCAATTAGAGCAGAGATCTCATCAGAGGCAGCTTGGCGCCACTTTTCTGCTTCTTCTGGCGGTCGTGACATTGCTTGGGCATAAGTTCTAGGTTCATTGTCATGGACTGTTGAACGATTAGCAAAGGCAAGTTCAAGGGCTTCAGTATTGGTGAGATATATATCTGATTCTGCTGCATAGATCATTCTGTTGAGTATGGCTGTATTAGCCTTGGCAGCGGGAGTCACACGGCCCGCCGGGGTCCATTCACCTTGATAATTCCATGGAGCACGGTTTTCACGCCGGAATCCACGTCCATTGTCTGGGAGTGGCTCAATGAGACCATCTTCTCGGAAGCATGGTTCAAATCTAGCATGGTCAGGAGGATCCAAAGCTGGTGGGGTGGGAGTCCGGCAGAATTCTTCAGGAAGATCAGTTAGAGGAGACAGTGGTGGTGTGTCAACATCTGGTAGCAGTGGTGATTTTGGAGTTGGTGCAGGATCGGTATCCATATCTTCCCCTCGATCCAAGACAGGGATAGAAATAGAGAGTTTTGGAGGAATCTTAGGTGGTTTACTAGGGTGAGGAGAGGTTGCAAGTGGGATTTGAGATTTAAGTGGTGCGAGCGGCGATTTTTGGAATAGATCATCAAACATGTTTTTGACATGTTTTTCTGTACCTGGGAAGTAGTGTTCATCAAAGACTACATGGCTAGAGTTTAAGAAATGGTGCTTGGATGGGCTCCAAAACATCCAGCCTTTTACACCCGGCAGGTAACCTACAAAAATGCACTTTTCAGTGTGCATTTCAAATGCTTTGTGTGGGTCCATGACATAGGATTGACATCTGAAGACACAAAATTGTGAGACATCAGGTTTCTTTTTATTCCATCCTGTGGCAGGTGTGGTGTTTGGCCGGGGTGAAGTGGGGGTGCAGTTCCATACCTCCACAAAAGCAGCTACAGCATGTTTCCAGAATGAGTGGTCAAGGTTGGCCTCAGCCATCATTGCTCCGGCACCTTCAGCAATATGTCGGTTTGCATGTTCTGCTACTCTGTTCTGGTGTGGTTCTCTCGGTTCAGTTTCTTGTGTTTGAATGCCTTCAGATATAAGAAAATGCTTGAACTTGCCAACATATTCTCCACCTTTGTCTTCCTGAACCCAGATGATATTTAGACCATGGAAGTTTTCAGCATAAGCTTTGAATCGTTTAAACGCATCTAGAGCATCACTTTTCTGTTTAAGGAAGTCAACAGTCCAGTAACAAAGAGCGTCACAGATGAATGTAATCCAGTACTTATAGCCCTCCTTACGAGGGATCGGAATAGGACCTTTCAAGTCACTATGGATGAGTGCAATGACACACAACTTTCGCAGTGATGGTCCATGTGGGATATTATGCCGGTGTTGTTTTTCCTGCTAAACAGTGTTCACAGATGGGGTCTGGAGTGTTCTGGTCAGTGATTGTAAGACCAGTAACCAGTTTCTGCTTGATCATGGTTGTGATAGTTGAATAGTTGGTGTGACCAAGACGGTGGTGCCAGAGCTGGAGGTCAAGTGGGCAAGTACTAGCAACCATTGCAGATGCATAGTGAGCAAGATGTGGATATACAATCGAGTGCCCATTCAGATACCCAATGTTCTGCGAGTTCACCATAGCTGTGAGCATGACAGTGTTACCATGTAGGAATTTAAAAAGCGGAACTCCAATCACAGCAGTATAACCATTTTGCTTTGCAAGTAGAAATGGAGAAAGAAGATTATTCCGAAGCGCTGGTACATGGAGTACATCACGAAAATTTACTACTCGGCTACCACCTTCCGGTTGAAACTTGACTGTCCCAATCCCTTCCGAATGAATGAGCAAATTGTCAGCTAGTCGGATTGGTACAATGCGTGATGAGTAGGATTTGAACCACTGGCAATGTGGTGTCATGTGGGCAGAAGCTCCTGTATCAGTGTTCCAGAGTTTAATAACAGGGATAGAAGGATCAACACTTGCTTGGGTGGCATGCTCTTCAGTAACTGTAGTGTTTGCTTTCTTTGGTTTTCAAGTCTGCACCTTCTTCCTCATGCTCTTCTTCGTGTAACATTTGTCTTCTGTGTGATTGTCATGACTACAGAGGAAGAGGGAACTGTGGAAGTGGCATTGGCGGCAAGTGCAGCGGTGGCAGCAGCGGCTCTTTTCTCTTGTGCCTTCTGTTGAGTTTTCTTCATTGAAGAATGCTGCCTTGAGCTTGGGAAGCTCGAGCGTGTCAAGGAGGAGAAGGGATGAGACAAAATTGTTATATTGAGTGGGAAGTGAACAAATGAGCGCCATTGCCTCTAACTCATTGTCAAGGTTTTCAATTGTATAATTTTCTGGACGTAAGTCATGAATGGACTGTACGGCCTTGGAAACACGGGCTGTAAGATCAAGAAGCGACTCGTCATCATCTTTAGTGATTCCGAATAATGTGTCATAGGCTGTGAAGTGTGTTCCTGGTTTCTTCTGCTGATGAAGAGACTGAGGAGTTTTCCATATGGCGCGAGGATCACTTCAGGCAACCACATATTTGGTCTTATTAGTCTGCACTTTTGTTACATTGACCTTACTAAAAAGACCCAAAAACATAGGCAAAACCTGGGCAGCTAGGTCATGACCTTGGGATTTAGGTCATGACCTAGGTCAGGTTGGTCTTTTCCTGGGGTTGGTAGGTCATGGCCTGGGGTGAGATAGGATATGGCCTAGGTGGGGCAGGGCATGGTCTAGGTGAGGGAGGGGATGGTCTAGGAGGGGGATATATAGTTAGTTTAAGAGGTGTAGGGTGAGAGTGGAGGATGGTGAGATAGAGAATATAAGCAAGAATGAAATATCATAGAATCATGACAAGAAATGTGTAGTAACATATTGGGATTATTGGGATTTTTTACATATCTGTAGATTATGACAAGATCAAGCTAAGTCACAGTGCCCTGTTCTGGGTTGTCAGGCAAGAATGTGACTTACCTGACCTAGCTGATTCAGGTCATGACCTAGGTCAGGTTCATGACCTAGGTCAGGTAGGTCATGACCTAGTTCACCCAGGTCATGACCTGAATCAGCTAGGTCAGGTAAGTCACATTCTTGCCTGACAACCCAGAACAGGGCACTGTGACTTAGCTTGATCTTGTCATAATCTACAGATATGTAAAAAATCCCAATAATCCCAATATGTTACTACACATTTCTTGTCATGATTCTATGATATTTCATTCTTGCTTATATTCTCTATCTCACCATCCTCCACTCTCACCCTACACCTCTTAAACTAACTATATATCCCCCTCCTAGACCATCCCCTCCCTCACCTAGACCATGCCCTGCCCCACCTAGGCCATATCCTATCTCACCCCAGGCCATGACCTACCAACCCCAGGAAAAGACCAACCTGACCTAGGTCATGACCTAAATCCCAAGGTCATGACCTAGCTGCCCGGGTTTTGCCTAGGTTTTTGGGTCTTTTTAGTAAGGTCAATGTAACAAAAGTGCAGACTAATAAGACCAAATATGTGGGTGACTGAACTGGCGAGGATCATCCTTGGCATCTTTGATATGAGCCCTTTGTGATTCATCGAGAGCCAAATGAAGGTATCTGGCGGCTTGGTTTTGTTCACGATGCCAAGTTTGAATCTCTTTTGTTTCAGCAGATGTTGGTGCACCAGTCTTGTCAGGAACTGGTTCTGTATTGAGAGAGACAGCTTTTGGGTCAGGGTTGACAAATTCCCAAACACCCTTTACTTTCAGGAAAGCTTCCATTTCAGTTTTCCATGAGATGTAGTTCTTGGAAGTGAGCTTGTCGAATGTAATAGAATCTGCCGTCATAATGAGAAGAGCCCTTCAGAGGCGGGAGCAAAGACGTTGACACAAATATGAAAGTGTCAGATGACCGAGTCAACTCAGTTGTCTGAAGCGCTGGGCCAATAACCTGTTAAGATTCAAGAACGCAGAACAAGGTCAACGCTTAATATATTCTGGAGAGTACTAAAACACCTGAGACACAAAGGTCAATGCTAAAGAGCGGAGACCTTTGTGCTCATACTGTAATCTACATAATTACATAATTGAATAGAATATTGTACTTGTAAGTATCTGTAAGTATAACCTTGTATTCTAACATTGTCCTGCCTACCAACGTATTCTCTAGTCTATGGCCTACGGAATTACTTAACTTACACGAGCGCTTCACAGTTGAGGGAGGGCATGGTCTAGGTGAGGGAGGGTATGGTCTAGGTGAGGGAGGGTATGGTCTAGGAGGAGGAGGGTATAGTCTGGGAGGAGGAGGGGGAGATATAGTCTAAGAGGTGTAGGGTGAGAGTGGAGGATGGTGAGATAGAGAATATAAACAAGAATGAAATATCATAGAATAATGACTTGAAATTTTTAGAAACATATTGGGATTTTTTACATATCTGTAGATTATGACAAGATTAAGCTAAGTTACAGTGCCCTGTTCTGGGTGGTCAGGGAAGCATGGGACTTACCTGACCTAGCTGATTCAGGTCATGACCTACCTGGTCTAGGTCATGACCTGGGTGAACTAGGTCATGACCTGCATCAGGAAAAGTCATATGAACTCAAGGCAACTTGAGCAAAGGTTGAACCATTTTCTTTGGCTCAAGTCAACTTAAGCTGACTTGAGCTGACTTGAGTTGACCTGGAGCCAACTTGGGACCAACTTCATCAACTTGAGATTGGTGAGGTTTGTGAAGTTGGTCCCAAGTTGGCTCCAGGTCAACTCAAGTCAGCTCAAGTTAGCTTAAGTCAACTTGAGCCAAAGAAAATGGTTCAACCTTTGCTCAAGTTGCGTTGAGTTCATATGACTTTTCCTGATGTGGGTGAACTAGGTCATGACCTGGGTGAACTAGGTCATAACCTGGGTGAACTAGGTCATAACCTACCTAACCTAGGTCATGACCAAGGCCAATTTAAAAATTACTAAATTAGGAAACCTCGAGTCTCTCTGCAATCCCTTGCCTACAGCTGCCTCTATTAATGATTTGATGGTCAAAAAAGCGAATTTATGCACACATATACAGAGATCAGTCAATACCCACTCCCTCAGGACAGTATAGGCTACCCCTGAGTGCTCAAAATGTACTTATCATACCAGGGTAGAATGCCATAGAAGCCTGTGGCCCACCCTGGCCTGGATGCTCTGATACTTATCCTCTGATTTCGAAAAAATGAGGGTTTTTGATGAGAAAGTTCAAAGATCAATAAAGACTGATCTCCCAGGGGCCATCTAAATATATCTGAGACTCAGGAAGGGTAGACAACATATCAGGGTATCAGGGGATGAAAAGGATCACCCTTATCCATGCCAATCTGCATGTTATATCAAGCAATCTTTAGATTCAACACTTTTCATTGATTTCCTTTTATGGGCATACAGCTTTGGCCTCATCCACTACAATCAAAGGTTATCCAAAAATATTTTGCAATCCAGCCCTTCCCACCACAGGATTGGCTTCATTTTAAGTGAGCAACCTATTCTGTGTATAAACAAAAGGTCTGGATGTTTACCACAAGCTATTGTCCTTAGGGAAAGAGTGTACATAGTTTGTGTGTTCAGTTTTGTCATTTCTTAATTAAGTAGTGAAAACAGCTTTGACCTCATCCACTGCAAAAGATTTGTCATTTTTCAAATAAGTAATGAAATCAGCTTTGACCTCATCCACTGCAAATTTGGCACTTCTCAATTAGGCAATGGGAACAGCTTTGGCCTCATCCACTGCAAAAGTTTTGTCATTTCCCAATTAAGAAATAAAAGCAGCTTTAACCCTATTGAAATAAAATTGCCTAATATAGTAATTTTTCAAAAGTGTCTAACACTATAAGAAAAATATAAAATTCATTTATAGTACTTTCAAAATTTCCTAATATGGTAATTTTTAAATTGCCTCATATGGAGTGCATGGGAAATCCCAGTCAGTGGGGAATTCCCAGCCAGTGGAGAATTCCCAGTCAGTTGGGAATTCCCAGTCAGTGGGGAATTCCCAGTCAGTGGGGAATTCCCAGTCTAACTGGGAAAGTCCCCAGGAAAACCTGACTTGTTAGTCAGGGAAATGTAACAAAAGTGCTGACTAATATGTCATGTAGGGTGGTTGCCTGAACTGTCCAGCTTCCAAAAAAAAAATGCTCCTCATGTTAGCAGCTGCACTGCTGCAGAATTGTATCTCTGGTACTCACCGCAACTGGAAGGAGGACTGATATAAAGAATTGAAACTGGATGGAGGTGAGACAAGTTATTTCTGTGCAGACCATTATAGTCCAAATCAGAGGTTTGTATTCAATGAAAGCCACAACTTATAGCTTGTAAATGGTAGCATCATTTTCTTGCTCAATCATGACTGTAGTCAGATGAAGATACTACATCAAAGTTGTCGACAATAACCATGATGAGTCCGTTCATGGTATCATTGAATGTATCCTTGGTTCTCCACATGAAAGAGAACTGTCAGTCATGGCATCAACTTGTCATTATCTGCACTGAGATACAAACGAGATAAGGCTCGCCAAATTGCAGAGAAGGAATTCATTTACTTGACAACTCCAGATTTTATTCCTAGTCAGAACGATACGGAGATGAGGAAGCATAATTTTTGCTTGGATAGAACACAGGATTGTGTTGAACCAAGCATCATTATCGTGTGGATTTGGGTTAAGTGCTTTGGGCTAAGTGCTTGATCGGATATCTGTGAGGGCAGTGAAGTGGCCAGATGGCAGAAAGTGCTTTGATTGAAGATACACGTTGCCAGCGGATCAAATTCTAGTGCTCATTTCTTATGCAACGTTTCGACAAATGATACTTTTCTTCCGTAAGAGTGTCTCCTGCAGCTCCCGGCAAGTGTCCTAGTACTTTTCTTGATATAGATGGTTTAAGAGCCATGAGGGGATGCATTTGCTTACTTCCGGGGCAGGCAACCCAATTGATCAGATTGATCATCTGCCCAACCCAACAGCCCTCAAGTACTCCACCAGTCAATTGATCCAAAAGTGGCCAATGGCTCTCGTTAAGGTGTGAACGTTGTAATCAGCAGTGGCAGTGATTCAGCACAAGATTGGGAAGAAAATTAAAGATCCAGGAGCGGTGAGGGACCAAGAAGATTTAAAAATGAAGTGCTGTAGAGACTGAGTTGTTTTTTTATCCTCACAAGAGACTGACCGGCAAGGGACTGGTGTAGGAGTATTTGAGAGAGCACATCCAGAAACGTTGGTGCCTATTTAGAGGCGCTTGAACAAATCACGACGTTGTTCATTAGACTCAAGACTCAATTATACTTCAGCGCAACACAGTCATGGAATTTGCAACTTCCAGACCATGGGCTGGAACCAAGGCTGGAGCTCTAAAATCGAAGTGCTAAGCAGTGCTGGTGGCGAGGGACTTCCTACCCTAAAAGGTACTTATTCATAGAGAGCATCAGCTAAACAAATCCGACGAGCGCGAACCCGCTGCTGCAACATGCTGCAGTGTAGCATAACTTATAAGCAACTCAAAACTTTGAGTTTGTGATATTCCACTATTGTTGTACTACGTGTAATTTTATTGCAGGGGCACATGAATTGAACTCAGCGGTGTAGGGTCCTCCGACCGACCCCAAGCATCATTATAATTTATCTTCCTCCGACTGACATATCCATCTCTTCCCCGCCGCTCCCTCCTCAAATTACAAACCACATACATACCAATATTTACTCTTTCAGTCTGGCATTGAGTTATGTAGCGCGATCTCCCCAGTCTCCTCCCCCAGGGCCAGTGACCAGTTTGATTTTCCACAGCTGAGCACCCACTTTCAGTGTTAGCCTTCTGCACTACTTACAATTTCCAGCTCAGAAAATTTCATTCTCATAAGGTTTGCAATCAAACAAATACCAGAGTGAGGTGTATCTAAGAATTTTCATATATTTATCGGGAGATAACGGGTTTTACCAAGGGTACCAAAAAATGTTCGTGTCCTCCGCACAAGAACAAAATAGATCGAATAATTTAGCAATAAGTACCATGAACTCTGGTCAAGCAGTATTGACCTTTTTGGGGCTATGTTAAAGCAAGTTCATTGAGGGCCTCATACCGAGGTAATTCGGACTCAAATTCTAAAGACTCGTGGTTGTTGGATATTGGATGTGCATCTGCCACTCCTGAGGGCGTCTGGTTTTGTGTTTCGGAAGGTATGTAGAATGGACGTATCAAACGACCAATAATATGGCCAGGTTCTGGAAATGACGGGCGCCGGTGTTTGAGTGAAAATGACCAAATGGTATCCCTTCGGTCCGCAGGTTTGGAGGTTACTGACCCTGAAGGTACACTCTCGTATTTGAGCGAAAAAGGATGGACAGTCATTGGACTGGAGACATCCACATTCATAATACCTCGTTCCAGATCTAGGGCCAGTGACTTGGCACTGGCATTGTCCATATAAGTATAACGCGGGCCTTCAGAGGGCTGCACGTCGACTCCCAATCCTATGCGTACAAGGATGAGTGTTGAAGCAATCGCCTACAGGCAAATGAAAGTCAACGGTGGGCTGATAGGTGATATGTGAAGGTGTAGCTTACGGCTACCTGCGTGAGCGCACAAATACTCAAGATCTGGGAGCCGGTCAAAGCCTTATCTACGAGATCTTCTGAAAATGGGGATGTAGCTATGTTTAACGCCAATGCCACACCCAAAAAGGTGGGTAGCAGTAGTCCAGATTCTAGACTAATGCCAGTGTAAGTCAAAATGTCCAGCTTGAGTCACAGTCATCACGGGCCCTTACAAGATTTTCACCAGATTCCCAAGTGTACTTCCAGAGCTTTTTCCGAGAAGTTTCTCTGTTTGACGGTTCAGCCACCAAAGCCTAGATGCTGTGTGGATCAATAATCAATTCATACATAGACGTGGACAATGAGTTATAGTCAAACCTAGCAGCACTGTAAGAATAAGCCCCACAGTGATCTCGGCAAAGACATAAATGGCAAAGAAGATGCTATCTTCCCCTCGACTCTGAGCCCCACTTTGGAGCAGAAGTCCACGAGCTTTTTAAAAATCAGCTAGTGATTCAAGTTGGAGCAGGATATTTACCAAGATTAGCAAATATGCATAGAGCAGGCAGGAGCATTACAATTTTCCTTCCATTCCATAAACAATAGCATCGATACATCTAATTTTTCAGATTCAATAAAAAAAATTGAACATGATATCAGACTTGTACAACATACCAATATCAAATCGTCAAGAGCACTTTGAGTATCCTTCCTGTGAGTAAGATTGTATTTCGATCTGAATACAAAGACACAAACCTGGTGATGAAAAAGATCGCTGTCAACCCTACACCAAGTTCAACTATGAACATCTCAGAATGGCCAAGAAGAAGCTGGTTGTCAACGCCGATAGGAAGAGATCGAATGTAATCGAAAAGGGCATTCCGTTTTTGCGAGTAGGTCCAGGGCAACCGAACAAGTGGTCAACAAGAAAAACAAGACTATCGGCATTATATACAGCTTCCCTGGCATAAACTTCCGCCGGAAAACATATATGCTGAGGCCAAAAACACTTAAAAATATCCCTATAATTATTATGAATATTCAACTTCACAAGAATGATGGAAAACTAACAGCGCTCACCATAAAGAAGGAGTTCCAGCTTCCATACATGCGATGTTAGCAGTAATCACAGAATTGGATCTCTATGACTCACTGCAACTGGAAGGAGCGTTGACATAAAGAGTTGAAACTGGAGAGAGGACTCGATGTCCCCGGGACATACTTCGACTTCACAGCTCATTATTGTTTAATCAGAGGGGAAACCCACTTCTTATACTTAGCTTGTAAATGTACCTTTTCTCACTCGATGGTGACGGTCAGATGAAGATCCTGCATGCAACAAGTCAAGTCAACGATAATAATCAGGATCTGTCTATGTTTTAAGATGGGACAGATATGAGTGTTTTAGTCTTGTTTTAGTCGGAATTGGAGGTTGAGTAGGTTTGAGTATAGCTCCGGAGATGTAATTGTAGTAGCGAAACAACGGAGGTATCAACAAGCAGTCGGGAACCCTCATGGAGGTTTTGATACCAAAAAGACAAAAAACGTACGACTCTTGAGGCATCACGCATCAACGACCAATCGCCTCAGTTGCCTTCGTGATTTTCATCCAGGGGGTTGCAAAAGGTGAGAACGATGAAGAGCGACTCAGAGTATAATTCCTATGCCTATTTTCTAGTTTGTAGACACTCTGTTCCGAATGGACATAGCTACCCTGGAGTGCCAGCTGAGTAGTAATAGAGGCAAAATATGAAAGGGGGGACTAGATATAACCCCAGTTGTATCAGATTCACAGACACCATCTTGGCAAGAAGATGAACAATTTAAATAACACAGATGGTGGCTGCTGGGTGGCTGGGTAATGGATTGACAAGATCTAACTAGACCAGGCCTAATTGGTTGGTTCTGACAGAGAAAATCACCCATTGATAGCAAAGCTCGGTTCAATATAGTCTTGAGTATTCCGGGATTCATTTTCTGCGGATCAAGAATGTGCGTGACAGAGGAGTTGAAAACGATTAAAAACTGCAGAGTTGTGGTAGTGGTAGTGGTAGTATAACGGACGCGCCATTTACAATTAGGGAATGAGATGTTCAAGTTCTGTGCCTCTCCGAATGAGCTAGCAAGAGACCTTTGGGATGAATTGGGCTGGTTCTACCACGGTGATATGAAACTGAATAAGATGCAGATGGGAGGTGCCTCAAAAACCGAGTTCATGTGCAAATAACACTGAGAACTTAAGTTGGGTTGATCACGGCAAGTTCCTACTATCCCAACTTTTCCTAAGTAGGACCATGAGACGTTGGGGACAGAGCCACGAGGCGAATATAATATCACGTCCTATTAGCCTCTACACGATCGCTTGGACGATTGTTGGAATCCACTAGAAAGGAAGCGAGGAGGGAAGCGCTCAAGACCGTCGTTGACGGACGGTTACGAACAGTTGAATATCGACCGAAGAATGGTTGGCCAGATCATGTCACAAGAAAACTGACTTGCGAGAAAAGCACAGCAGAGCATCTTGAGCTGGTACAAGTGAACTTGCTAAATTAGGATTTGAGTAGGCGCCAGCGCGCCTATTCTGCACTCCTTTTTTCTTTTGGCCAGTACGATTACATACGTCCAACCGCACCCATTTTGCGTTGCTGGACTATTCTTTAGATCATACGCTCATCCAATCTTCTTCCGGTGGAAAACAGATACTCGTGTACCACGTCCGGGTATACAGATTTCGTTCTGGGTTGGTTCCGAGGAATTGTACGCGTTGTCGGAGAATTATACTACATTATCATATCCACCCAAGGAACAAAGAGCGAGACGGATATGGGGTATGGGCCTACCTCTCGAGCTCAAAGCTATATGGATTCGAGGATCAATTACCGAGTTTTTCCAGTGTGTTTTTGTGCACTTTGAGCGCGCTAGACTGAACAGCGTGACATGAAGAAACGCCAGGAGATTGGGAAAAGTGCAGCATGTGTCCAAGTGAGTGCCGTTTTCAGGCGTCGGGCGTACATGATCTTTCTGCTTATCCACTTCACCTTTTCTAGGAAACCAATACCTTCATCGAAAACGCTCGCCGTGCGCCGTATCCTTCCCCCGCAGCAACTTCAACTTATTGTGCATTAACGGCGACAAATTTATTGAAGCTTTCAAGTTCATGCGTCCATGCGTTCCTGCGTTCAGGTCAGCAGACGACGGTATAGCTCTCTCTGTAGTGTCCTACAATCTTGAACACGTTGCGTGGTTTGGTTACACTCCAGATGAATCGATTGCTATGTACGTCTCAATAATACACTGCAAATGCTCTAATCTACTAAGTTACAATTACCCCGAGTGTTGGTGCCATCGAACGTTCATGCTTCGACCGTGTCAACTTGAACTACTCCCATCCGTCCTTACAACTAGCAGCGAGTCAGAATGACCATGCCCAATATTCCTCTATGGTCCTCACGACTTCTCCGGTTACACCACCACTGCACTGAAACCCTCAGGTGATACACCTGCCATTTGCAATGCTGTAGACGTGGATATCGGATGTCTGGGACCCGTAGAGATTGGGACTACAGGACTTATCAGTTGAGGGCCAGTATGGGATGGTGACGATAGTTTTTCAAAGGGTGGAGCGATACGATATCACGCTCCAGCGAGCCCTGCGGTCTGCATCCCGAGTCTTATGTCCCATTCGATCTATCCATTATACCATCGAATCCCCTACCCAACGTCACGGAACATGGACGCTGAGCGCTGAGCGCTTAGTACTAAGGCTTGCGCCCTGCATGATCATTCGTGCTATTGGCTAGGAGAATCTTTCTGCTTATGCAGTGTACACTGACCCTTTGATGCCTCTCGCACCCAAGTCCAAACTTCGCCTGACCTGTTAGCGATACACGGATGTAGACCAATGCAGACCCTCTTTCATCAACTGTATGGACCAGAATTGACCGGCCTTCAACGATATCTCTTCCATCTGGCTTTGTAAGCTTGTTTAGTTGAACGCGTACGGGTGAAGAAACAACGCGCAAACTCTAACCAGGCTGTTTCCAGTCCTCCGTCCTCGCAATGGCAATGATTTCGATTAGGCGGGAGACAGCGAGGAACGCAGGTGAGATGTTTATGGCAAATATTTCTAAACAGAAAAGGGATCCGCAGTGGGTTATACTTAAGAATTGCAGCCGTACTCGAACGCACAAGGATTAGAAGACTCCTTGAACTATGATACTGCTGGTGGTAAGAAGAACGGCTCACGAATGAAATAGTGCCAGTATGAGGACCTGCGAGAAGAGCACCATGCCGAACATCCAAAGCTACCGGTGCCGGTGAGCAATCAGACTGAGTCGGAAGAGGATTGGGCGAATCAGGGTTGTGGCGAGTTTCGCGATCACTTGCGAATAAACTAGGACACTGCCGTCAACTTTTCTGGTATTCATTAACATCCCAGTCTCATGCACTTGAAGACTCGAAAACGTACCGGCTCCCGGTATTCATATTTGCTTCCAGAGGACTGAGATTCAACCTGGCTCCAACTCCCCAGGGCTCCATCCTTGCCCTTGTCGGCCTGAGCGTCAAGAGGATCGACTTTCGTGGCATCAAGCCGATTCAATATTCATGACATTTGGCAAACTTGAAGGTAGGAGTTTCTTCCAGTCTGGTACTAAGCTCAATCGCCGAGTCACAGGATTGAAGAGATAAAAATGACAAAAAACGGTACGGAAGTTTTCTTGGGCTTGAACATGCTATTATTATGCTATATACTTTCTTCTGTTGCTGTTTGTCGAGGAGCTGAGCTGATTGACCATAGGAATTGAACGTGCTACCTCCGCGCACAATCGAGCGCGTTCAATTTGAAAAGCACCACCATCCGAGCGCCACCGAAAGACGCACATTCGACAGAATGGCACCGCAATTCGAGATCTGAGCGCAAAACTCTTATCAACGTACAAGGCAGCGTGCTGACGCCCATAAGTAGGCGCCTATGCACTTACTAGCCCTAGTGTACCATAGTTAGGTGTATCAAAGGCCTCCCATTATTCCCCTGGCAATGTCCGAGCGAAACATCAACCAGTTGTCAATCAGAACTAATTAACTAACAAAAATGTTCGAGTCCTCTACACAAGAATAAACTGGATCGATTAATTTACTGGCAATAAAACTTGAATACAACTCGTCCCTGTAATAGCGCTTGTTATAGTTAACGCCCCAGGCCACTTCCTGGTTGCTAATGCCGGTTCTTGACATGAAGCAAGATTGGGCGAATCAGGCAACCATGAATGCGGCCTGGCTCCGGAAGTAATGGTGCTTGGTATTGGACAGATAACGGCCGAATGTCAATATCTCCTTGCTCCACTGGCATAAATGTATCTTGCCCTGAAGGTAAGTCATGATATTTGAGTGAAAAAGGATGGATGCTAGCTGGATTGGAATCATCCATGAAAAGACGCTCCAGATCTGGGCTTGACTCATTGTACACATTTGTACGACGCGTGCCTTCAGGGAACTGCGTGAGTTGCACGTCAACTCCTAGTCCTATGCGCACAAGAATCAGTGTCGATGCAATGGCCTGGTGGGGATCGGAAGTCAGTAGTAACCTGTAAAGACATCCGAACATTACTCACAGTGACCTGCGTGAGCGCACAAACACTTAAAATCTGGGCGCCATCCCGAACTGCGATTGGTAATGCCTGGGCACTACCCCCTACAGCTGGAGCACCTCCACCCCCCTCTAGTACAATAGCTTCCAGTAATGGCGATGTGGCTGCATTCATTGCCAATGCCATACCCAAAAAGATGGGCAGGAGCAGTCCAGATTCTATGCTAAACAAATCTAAGCCAAAAGATCCAAATCGAGTTATGATCATCCCATACAAGATTACCATAAGGTTTCTAACGGTACTCCCAGAACCTTTTCCAAGGATTCTTTCTGTCCGACGGTTCAGCCACCAAAGCCTAGATGCTATAATCATTAAGCATCATTAATTTATATAAGGATGCGTGAGTTGTGGTCAAACCCAGTAGTCCTGTAAGGATGAGCCCTTCGGTGATCCCAGCGAAAACATAAACGACAAAGAAACTTCCATCTTCCTGTTGATTTTGCCCCAGGATTTTCGGAAACACGCGTTGAGAGTAAACTCCAAAAGCTGTCGTCGAGTAAGTTTGTGATTGGGATTGGATGCCCTCAAGCCGGACTTGTACACGTACCAAAGGTTAGCACTACTCCGAGAGCAGGCACCACGATGACTATCTTTCTAGCGTTCCACAAACGATAGCATCGATGCATCTAAGCTTCCACGTTTAAAAACTTGAACATATCGTTGAGCCTATACTAAATCCTCGAGAATACTATATTGATCATCCTTCTCGTGAACAAGGCTTGATTTTCATTCGGAGAAAAGACAAACCTAGTGGCGAAGAAGATCCATGTCGAAGCATCACTGAGCTTTGCTCCTATAGGACCAGACTGATTAAGGAGCTCCTGGTCGACGTCTAAGACAGAAAGAGAGCTGATATATGTAAAAAGGGCGATCCGTTTGGTGAATAGATCCATTATGGCCGAACAAGTGGTCAACAGGAAAAACAAGAGCGTTGCCATAACATATAGCTTTCCCGGCATCATCTTTCGCTGGAAAATGTAGACACTTAGACCGAAAATGCTTAAGAATATTCCTATGATTATTCCGATCTAAGTTCAGCTTCACAGTTTGTAGAATGTGGCTTGATTTACTCACCGTAAAGAAGTAGTTCAAACTTGTCTTAAATGTTAGTACCGATGCAGAATTGTATCTTGGTCACTCACAGCAACTGGAAGGAGAAGTGATAGAAAGAGGTGAAACTGGATAGAGGCAGATATAATGCATGTTTCGCAGACCATCGTCATCCTGGAGGGAAAGGACACTGTCTCACAGCTCGTTAGCAGCAACCGAAACCTTTTCTTGCCTGGCCTGAAAGGCGACTGTCAGACGAAGACGCCACATCCAATCCGAGTCAACAAGAACAATCATGATAGTGACGTCTGTTGTTCGCGGTAATGCCAGATATCTCGGTGCGGTCATTTCTTCACCTGTCAATAACAACTATTGACAGATGGCAGGCAAAACTCGTTTTCTTGTGGTGCAAGCACGACTAGGACTAAGGTAGAACCATATTTTCAAATCCCCCAGTGCCTACAGGATTTACATACTTATTGGCGTTCAAACATTCAAAGGGCCTAGACCAGGTGCGATGGCGATATACTGAAGCAGAAGAGAAAGACACTGTAGTAGCTAGCTTCGTATCGGAATAGATCGAAATGGCCAACTGATTCAACGCAAAATATATAGTCGGGAAATATTCAGAGCATGGTATCAGGAAGAGAGTCAACGTTGAGTCGGCCCTTGAAGCTTGAGGCCTTGAGGCTTTGATGCCGTTTACAATCAGGGAATAAGATGTTCTGCGCCTCTCCGAGTGAGCTAGCAAGAGTCCTTTGGGATGAATCGGGCTCGTTCGACCATGATGATATGAAACCAATAAGATGTAGATGCGAGGTGCCTCAAAATCCGAGTTCTTGTGCAAATAACACTGAGAACTTGAGTTGGATTGATCAGCGACATGAATTAGCGTGAAAATCACGTCCGACCGTAGTTACTTGAGATTCTGAAATCTCTAGGGAACCTATAATCAAAATTTGTGGGAAATCACCGCAATTTCTTACTATCCTAACTTTTCCTAACTTCTAGGACCACGCCGACTACACCACTACACCACTACCACCACACCTATTCCATAGACGTCGAGACATTGGGAAACAGCCACGGGGCGAATCCAATTTCGAGTCCTATTAGCCTCTAAACGAATCGCTTGGACGATTGTTGGAATCCACTAGAAAGGAACGAAGCGCTCAAGATTGTCGTTGTGGGCAGTTGAATCTCGACCGCGGATGTCGATGAGCAAGAAAGACATATTCCCACGATTCGGCCGGATACTTATAATTACGGTTCCCACAATGGTCTTGTGAAAGATGGCCAACCTTACCTCGACTATGCGCTGTTCCCGATCTTCGCTTTCGTTCCTCCCATTCCTCTTCCGTGGCATCGTCAAGCTTGGAACTCTGGGACATGTTATAGTATGAGTGTATACCATGTACCATTATATGCAGAAGCGTCATCCCCGCCATTCCTGCAGATCCTTGGTCTATACTTTGCAGTCATTTGGGTGAAAAAGCATGAATTGAGCTTACCATTTGTACCAGATATGGTCCTCGCAAGGTCTCAGAGCCACACTGACGAAGGCAAGGGTCCAATAGTCAGAGCTTCCATTGCACTGCCCTCAATCGAATACTAGGTACGTCCGGGTCGAGTTTTGGATGGATACCCGGGAATACTGATACTGATTTTGGGCAAGCTAGGACAGCCTTTTTCCTTTAATGCCTTGACATATTCTGAATCCGACCACCCTATGTACGCTGCAGGGAGTTCTCATAGATCCTGCAGCTGTAGCCTACATATGGTGGGAACAGGTAGCCAAGACAATACTAGTAAGCTAGTTCGAATGATTTCTGTAGGTGAGCTCATAAGCGTTTTCCAATGCTTACTTTACGAAGTGGGCCATCGATAGATGTCGCAGGTATACAAGAGCCAAGCGTAGTGACTGATTTATGATCCAGAGCGAATAAGATCCCAGAGACTTGTAAGTCTTGGAACGATTGACTTGGCAGCTCAAGGAGTATACTAACAACAAATCACAAGTAGTAGCTCAAATACATCTAAAACCTAAAATTACAAACTACAGTACATACAGACAGTCGCAAGACATTACTATTTGTAGCCGAGAGAAGAACGACTATAACCACCAGAGAAAATACGAAGAGTTCAAACCAATATATATATAAGTGAGCCATAAATTTAATGAAAGAAACACGATACGAAAGAATGGATGACGGAAAGTCAGCTGGATACAGAAGGACGAAAGAGTTCCAGGAAAGGAACGGCTCGCAAAAATGACGGGAGCGAAAAAAAAACACAAAGGTTGGTCGACTGTCAAAGTCGCTTCTGTGAAGAGGATCGGTACCTTCAGGTTAGCGAGACTCGAATGCTGTACAAGAGGGATACACTAACGTGGTGGTGAATAGGAAAGCACGGATTTTCATGGGAGGAGAGGTAACGCGATGAACGATAGTGAACGATGGACTCGGAGCTCCAGGGATCGGGGCTATATGTGGGTTGAAGAGTCTACGTGGGGCATCAGATGCGCTCGAGGGCTTCAAGCGTGTAGTGTATACCTTAGGATATAACACAGAAACCAATGACGTCTCCGGAACCAACCGCTTCAGAGTCAACTGGCAAATCAAATGAGGGAGATGCACAGTCACCGACGAAAGCCGGAGGAAAGTGAAAGTCGCTATCTGAGGGTACATCATCCAGCGCAGACGATGAAGGAGCGAATAAGGAGGTGAATGAGTCCATGGGGTCCGGGAAGGCTAATAAGTAATTCGAGGATAAAGTAGCGCAGAAACTGGAAAACACCAGATGCCGGAAATCGAAGGGTAAGCCAGAAAATGGGATAGCCTAGCGCATTTTATACAGTAAGAACAATGAACAAGTCACTTCGACTGGTATATTGTCTGATTGCCCATTGTTCTAAGCTTTTTGTTGAAGATTATCCCCATTTGGAAGGCATATTCCTCGATTTAGATATTTTGTTAATCCCACGTTGTAGAAGTATTTTCAGCAGAAATAATGCAGATTAGGGATATATCGTTGGACCAGACTCGCCGGAGGTATATAAATACAGAGGATATATACAAGTATCATATCGCTGTTGCGAAGTGTACATTCGTGGATTCTTCAGTGGTTACGTGCAGTTCGGAAAACTCAAAGTCGCTACGTTCGGCAGGACTAGAACATAAAGTAGATGATACGTCTGAGGAAGATCTAATTGGAGATCCTAAGAAGACTGGTTTGGGGTATAAAATATCGTAGGTCGGAGGTTCGGAAGAGTGGGGGGATGGAAGGCCGTTGGGCTTGTGAAAGGAGGGAGACGAGTTCAGTTTGAGAGAGAGTGCAGGTAGTAGTTTTTTTCTAAAACAAAGGCGAATCAGAACGCACAAGCTTCAAAAACGTAATGATTAAACTTACTGTGTCCCAGCGTTTAACGGCTGAATACCGAAAATCCGAAGTACAGCAAGGTACCACTTTTTGTAATTTCGCCGAGCCTCTTCAGCGAAACCGAAGAGCGTGAAGAAAATGAGGGAGCAAGCCACTGACGCCCAACGATTGAATTGAATGCTCGCTGCTAGTCGAGGATTGGCCTCGTATATGACAGAAGGATACTGGTCCACGCGAGAAAAATCGAAATGTGTATTGGAGAGGCTAATCCATGGGCCAAGTGGGGCAGTAGTGACGCTAAGCCAAATGGTGACAACGGACAAAGGAAGAGTGCATAACATTTCTGTCATGGCGAGGGCCATTAAACGAAAGTAACGTCCAATTGTAAGGGTTTTGTTGGTGGAAATAAATTGCGCGAACTCCAGTCTTCGTTGGGCGAATGTTCGTAGGGTAAGTACTATGTAACGCCTGTTAGACACAGCCAGATGAATAAAAGGAAGGCAGAATCCTTACCACAGTACACAAACGAGGCAAGACCAAAAACAATTGACCAGGAATATGTGATGAAGTACAAAGGAAGAGAGTCGTAAAGCGCAGGCGTACAGCCGATGTTTTCAAAAATATTGAAGCGATGGCCTTGTACAATGTATTCTTCGGCACTATGAGTGAGCGTGCATGAAGCAAGAGTGGAAAGAACACTTACGCAGAGCCAGATAGATCAATGGACCAAGAACGCAGATTAAACTATCGATAATTATTGCTCTACGTTTCTAGATGGAGAGTCTGTTTAATAAACGGCTTCGAATGTAACAAGAAACACATGCACGAACCTCAGCACGAGTTATCGTGGCAGTGCGTAGAGACGCGATACCATACAACCGTCGTACGATACAAAATGAGGAAGACGGAAGTCCGGCGGTCGTAGCCATCGTAATACGTATCGCTGAGAAAAAAAAACACAGTTAGCGTAGGGCGCCGACAACAAAAAATCGCCACGAACAGATATCACACCATACAGGTGCAGAATTGATCACATTTCCATTCCATATTATCGAGTTGACGAACTGATTCAGACATGCGATAGAGGCCCAGATAATAAAATAGCAAGTCCCCGAATTCCAAGCTTGGAGATGCCAGGGAAGAGGGATTAGAGGAAGAATGAACCCAAGGAATCCAAAGACGGGAAACAGCGGATAGTTGAGGTTAACCATCTCTCAGAACCGCGGAATACTGGTAGGATGCGTATGTGGAAGTGAATTTCGTCGAAGGAGTGAAGGCCATTGTTCGAATTGTGGCTCCAGTATAAGTATTTCGTATTCCTTTGTGGTGAACAATGGGGTTTGTACAATGGGCGCTTATTGAATTGGTTCGGCAGATTTCGGCAGATGTCATGCCGAGAGATGTCCTCCTCACATTACAAGTTTACAACCTTTCCTGAACTCACGACCTAGTTAGAGTTCACTTAGAGTTCACATTTGAGTTGTTCGTTTTTTCCCTCAAACTGCCTGATATGGGTCGGTGAGCGCTAGCGAGCGTCCCCAGTCTCGTTCGAATATCGCAGGATATCGGGAACTTGACTTGTAACTCGTCCTCGGGAGATTTCCAGAGATAGAATCCTATCATCTGGGTCTCAAATCTGAACAAGGAGAGAACAATGGACACGTTGACACAATGTGCACTTACCGGCCTTATTGTGTCATTTTCACTTATAAAGCCTTGCTTTTTTTCTTCATTGTCCCTCAACTGTCATCACGCTACTCGGCTATTTCTAACCCATCCCCTCCACTGAAAGCTTTCGGTCCCATCGCGATAACTACCACATCCTCGACAACTACTGACCTCAAATGGATCCTGACTCGTTTACTTCATTGGACATCTTGCTCGCCTCTTCACCATCTGCAAACCTCTTTCTTGAGGGTACTTTACTCACCGTATCTGGTTCCGAGCCATCTGTCTCGGAGCTCCCAGTCGACGCAGAAGCGCCAAGCAGCGGAGACGCTATAGCCTTCTGTGTAATCGCATAACGTAAGTACTCAAGTATTATATTATGCATAGTTCGCAGGGACCTGAAATCATACTTGCCCTCTCGTAGCTCAATCGTTAATCGTATACCCACATGCTCGCCTTCTTGCTTGTCCTGCTTTGGTAGAGGTGGGTCTTTATTTCCTGCATTTTTAGTGGTTCTGAACAACGTTCATGATAGACCTCAGAGAGCACATACTCATTGGCCATGCTTTGAAAGCTGCCCAGTTGCCACTATCCTTTATACTCTTTCCTTCTACTGCTCTACCAGTGTCTCAAATCCCTTGATTATTCTCCTTGTGATCCCCCACCTTCGTCTTCTTTGGGGATCGTATTCTTTTTAATCTGTTATTACTATTTATTTTGTCAGTTTCTACCTATAGCTAATAGCCTGTAGTATAACCAATGTATCGATAAGAACGATCGGATATGCAATGAAGAATTTAAATGACAGTTTCGGATGAGACGTATATCATACTGACCAAGCTCACAGCAATACTTTACAGTGTTAGACGTCCGATGAATGCATGCACTGCTGAACTATCTCATAATCTTCCTACTCTTGCCGGAGCAAACAAAAATCGCTGGACACATTCATGTTAAAACCGACATAAACGATCACAGAACCTAGGTCTGATCCCTCCGCTCCATGGCTCGCCTAGGCATAAGATGACACTCAAATCGAATCGAATCGAAACGAATCACATTATATGCCTTCGCAGTGCCTTCGACCCAGTAGGCCACTATCACGGTACTGATTGAAGAATGCGCTGAGCTGATCGGAGAAGCCAGAGTCAAACTAAACACACCGCTTGACTATCCACTTCTACTGCTTGTACAATATCAGCAATTGGATGACAGCGAAAAGAAATGCGATGAAGACCCGGCTGTGGAAATGGCAGCATAAAGTGGTCATTATAGATGCAATTAATGTACTTAGCCTTCTTTGATCAGCCAAACCAAAGGTGTCTCGTCACTAGGTTCAATTGGTGCCTAAAGCCCTTCCTTCGTTCGATGTATTGGAAGATGTGAAGCGGCGTAATCCGTCCATTGACCGCGAGTGCGGCAAAATCAGCGGCAAAACCAGGTCCTGGCAAGAGAATCAATAGCAAAAAGCTGCCAAAACAAGCTCTCGAGCTTACTATTGGTAACCGCGACAATAAAGCAAGCTACAGTAAAAACCAAGAATTGAACTGTGTTGCGAATCTAGAGGCCATACACACTTACACAAGTTTCATGAAGAATCGCAGTCGAAGTCTGGCACCAGCTGACAAGAATGATTAACAACTTCCGGCCTAACGTTACGCTTCAGAGAAATTTACGGAGGCGGATACGCGAAAGCGAGAGGTATAACAAGCACAAAAAGAGGACTAAGGCTCTGGATCTAAAGAAGTATTCTTTAGAGCTACGATAGCGACAAAAGAGACCAAGCCAGATTGAAAGATGTACACATCTTGGTGAAAGAGTTCCCGACGAGTGGGATTGTTTCTACTCGGCGTAGAGGTAGTACAGCTGTCCGCCTGTGTTTTGGATCCTTGGCGTGACTCCTGGCTCTTCCGTCATTCTAGAAAGTAACTTCACATGATCCTTTCAGCCCACAGTCATAAGTATTGTATACAAACAAGGAATGTAGAGTAATAGGCACATCATACGGCCCCAACAGCGCTATCAAATCATTTGTCCACGGTTCGAGCAATGCGAAAATGCGAAGAAGGAATGGTGCGTTGACGAAGGAAGTAAAAAGTGACCAGACTGGCTTCAACTGAACGTAGACAAGCAAGTTTGATTTTCTTGTCTTGAACTTGGAAATAGCAGCAGAAAAGATTGGACGAAGAGGGGGTCTACTGACTGGAGGAATTTCTTCATATAATCGACGGGTTCTATCTATATCTTTGTTGAAGGTGGCTCGGCGGGGCCATAATGCCCCGATAACTGAGCGTCGAAGGGTTGAGTGGAGGAACTTGAACTGGATGTAATTTTCGCCTCATGTCGTTCAAGCCTAGAGATTCCTGTCGTGAGCGGGTGAGCCTTGGATCTCGTCCACGTCGAGTAGGTATAGCACCTACTGCGCTTCCTCCTGCTGCAATCGTTGATTTGAATAGGGAACAGTCTGTGGATATCTTGCCGTTGAACTTGATGAGCGTGTCCGTTGTAAACGAAACCTCGACTGCATTGGCGTAAGGAAAAGATGCCGGGAGCCTTGTTCAGTTTCATGTTGTCGATGGAGTTGGGTTTTCGTGTCGAAATTGGTCAAAGTATCAAGCAGAAAGCATAACGATAAGTTGCCTGGCAGACATCAGGTCAGTCATACGGCGAACCGAAGCCAGTGCCGAGCTCGAATACATACCCACTAAGGATGAATCGATGATGGCTAGAGTTGCCAATGGAGGTCGTGTGGAAATCGATTATGGACCAGACTATCGACTGATACGAGCTGAAGCAACGTCCTGCCCATGCTGCATGCATGGTCCAGGTTATGTGACCAAATATTAGAGAATGTGGTCCGGAATCCTGATCCTCCCCCGACGTAGTCGCGTTCAGATCGCATGAGTTCGCTTGGGCTCAAGAGTCCTAGTCAATCGTAATCACTATCCTTCGGTGTATAGTGTTCGAATCGGAATAGATCCCAGGTGTGGCCGACTTGGCCGACGGCGACTTGAAGCTACTTACGTAAAGCGGCACACGTGGAGTCGGGCCGGAGGTCAAAGCGATTCCCGATTCGAGTTTTGTTGACTCGCTAATTCCTAAACCGGTACCGCTGATTCTCTTCAAGTCTTACTCGAGCTCTAGTCCCTGTTCAAAACAAGAAAACGATGATGCTCTGCGGTCTGTCGACGAAAAAAAACTCCACCCTGGGCAGTTGCATACAGATACAGGTTCTGCCGCATTTATCGAATAGTTTTGGGTGTTTAGCCGAAAATAGTGAGCTGCATAACCGTGTCGCGAATGCCATGTCAAACAACCGAATGAACGTTGAAACGTTGAACACCCACATTCAAATATTCAAACTATCGTGAATGCGTTTTGAGCGACTCATTGGGGTACCCCGTACTTTGATCAAACAACTTCCGACTCCAACACATCAACACATCTTCGCCAATCTCCCTTTTCCTGCCGTCTTCGAGTCTTGTACTACCTAGCGCCTCTTCATATCTCTCTTTGCTTCCTCCTGTGCTAGTCATTAAACTCAGAGTCGCCAACATCGGAGGCCTCTTAAAGTCATGCTTGGACAACGAGCAAGACCCTTTAGCCTGTGGATCCGACTACTAGACCAATCAGGACTTCGTCCAATTATCCATGCATTGTCTACTCGTAACTCCTGGAGTGGTGAGAAATTTTGAACGGGACACATCATCAAACTGCAGCTCCTATGGTTATTTTGGCTTAGATTAAACCAAACGGATAAAATGATGACAATGGTGCCTCACAGCTCTTGCTTTTCTCAGGATAATGCAGGATATGCCAAATTAAGTGCACTATTGTGAGTCATTGTTGACTATATCAGTTCATTTATGTACGCTTTTGGTACTCGGATTGCCATATCTGGACGAGGAACAATTAACTGGGCCTGTCGATCCATTGTCTATCGATAAATGTCGTGACCTCGGCTTCATGTTTATAACTGGCCTACTCTCCTTAGCTCGCTATCGACCACCATGCCTACTCATTCCCCCGCGTCGATACGCTTTCCCTCAGAGTCTGAATCTGCTCGTCGTCGCTTTCAACACGCCCGCCGTGTACCCAACGACAAGGCTTCCAACAGACACATGGCCTGCGTCAGCGAAGACAATCACAAGATCACCTTTTGCTCCTCCGTGTCCGACAGCTACACCACAGTCACCTTCGTACCTCCCAAACGAAAGCCCAGGCATTCCGACGCGCCTAATCTTTTATTCCCCTCTTCAACGCGTCTCGCTCGTCTCGCGGAGAAAGAGGAGAACATGGCCGCCGCTGACGTCGAAGTAAAAGCGAAACTCAGTTTCAAAAAGCTTTTGAAGCAAAAGCTGCGACAACTCCTCCCTTCAGATACCTCCAAAGGCATCTCTTCCGATAGTGCCCCCTTGGTATCCCCCTCCACAACCACCTCCGATTCCGCCAGCGTGTCACCGACAATCGCACCTTCCCGCAAAGGAACATCTCTCTTCCATTTTGGTCGCACCAGACACGCATCCGACGCCTCCAGGGCTGCCACCATCGGCATGACTCCCTCTACCAACAAAAGCAACCTTACCCTCAATCTGGCTCGTCCCGACACCAGCAGCGTGCGCCGCCCGCGTAACAAAGCCGTTCGACGATCTCGCTCATTCAACGACATCGCGCGCGCCTCTATAGGGACCCGCAACGCGTTGGATTCTGCAACCCGCGACCTAGCCGACCTCGTCCTCAAAATGGAACGCGTCCGAGAATCCTTCGCCTCATCCACCCACCCCGATGCTTCCGAGTCCGAAGTGCGCGAGTGCACGATCGAAGCACTCGACCATGCTTTCCAGGAACTGGCGAACAATCTCCGTCGCCGTTCTGACGGCTCTGGCGTTGACCATTCGTCTACGGAACGCGAATGGAGCAGCGACGATGAAGAGACGTTGTGCAGGGCTTCGGACACGGGGGATCGGGACCTTGATAACCTTTTGGATGAGGCCACTGAGGAAGCGATAGAGTACATGACCTTGATGAACCAGGGTGGGTGGCATATGAAGGACCAGCGTTTGGTGTACGATGCCCCTTCTACTGGACGTTGGATCTGACTTTTGGCGACAGGTCATCTAGGTATATCTCGCTTTGCTCTCGACTTCGCATATCGTATCCATGCATTTCTTATCTTTATTCTGTTATCTATCCTTATGCTTATATATGTTTTATGTGGCCTTCTTTATGTAATTATGTTCTTACTTCGTTTCAAAATATACTTCGTTTTGTACACGAGATTACCTTGTGAGCATCGCAGTATAAGTTCCAGAAGTCAGAGACGTGGCAGGGCACTGTCCTGCTCTGATAGTCTATCACTCTGATAAAGGACTGGGTGCAGAATGGTTATAACGCGTCAGACACATATACATGTAGTACACATACGTTCATAACCATACACATATAGGGTAAATGGCAGGAGAGGGGAGAAGCAAACGATACGAAACGCATAATTACAAGAGGATCAGGCAGCAAACTTAGTTGTCGCTCCTTTCGAAGCGGAGGTCGGCACCAGGGAATTGGACCTTGATGACCTCCCAGAGCCAGTGCATTGGCGAACCATACGTGATGTCGGGGGAATCTATTGAACCCGTGCCACCAGTGAGGAGCGCAACGAACTTGCCGACAGCGTCAACAATGATGGATCCAGAGTCCCCGCCCTTGCAGAACAGACCGAAGTCGTGGAAAGGGTTACGGAGGTAAAAAGGGTCTAAGGGGTAGTAAGGGAAGACTGCTGTTTCCACCGAATCGCGGGTGCCTAGGGCGGAGTATTGGCGAACATGGGACTCAAATCCAGTCAAACAACCAATCGTGGTGAGCGTGGTAAGGCCGCGTTTGATAACGTATCGCATGGGGTGGTCTGTATCCTTGCGTGTGCGTACCTCTTCGGGTGAGAGAATGCCTTGGAGCTCAAAGAGACGGTCGTAGGGATAGTCAAACTCGGATGGCGCATCGATGCGAGAAGACATCAACTGCATGAATTTGCCACATTCGATCTCAGGGCCTGAAATCCAAGCACTTGGATTAGATGCCTATAGCTAAACGAAACGAATTAGCACATACCCAAGTCGAGCACATTCCCCCCGAAGTTTGACTCGAACTTTGCCTTGTCGAGCTTGATGACGCAAACATCCTTCGTGTACCCATGGAGAGCACTGATGGGAGGCGACCAGACAACATGTCCTATAACCCGGTCTTCGGGATTCGACCAGTGCTTCCTCATCTGTATATAGAATTCCTTGAGCTTCTTGATTGTCGCGCGTGTCTCGCTCAGCTCGCGTTGAGTCTCCACCAGCTTGTCCGCCACTTTTGTAGAACTCAAACCACCACCCTCTGACTGTGCCATGTACGACTGAACCCGCTTCTCTAAGACAGTAACCACGCTATTGAATCTACCGATAGAGCCTTGAATAGATTTGATGAAGTTATCGAAAGCATTCGTGCCCATGAGAACAACCTTCTTAGGCCCGCCTTTGTAGGTGTAGTCAAGATGCATTCATCTTGTCAAGAAAAAGAACATACCGATGTTGGTGTACATTTCATTGCTTTCGTCTGCAGGGAAAAGGACATGCCGCGCCGTCACAGCGTAAAGAGCTTCACCCACTCTGAAAAAGAATCCTAGCATCCCCTGGAGATCGAGCCTCTTCAGATCAGCAATAGGTAGCCCAAGTGCAGTAGTTAAGGGATCAATAACAGTCTTGAGAGGATCGAACGCCGTAGCGGGTGCGAACAGTTCGGGACCACTGAAGCTTCTGGCTACTGACTCACGGTATGCAATATCGATGTCAGAAATACCGTGCTCCTTGAGGAGATTGAGGATATCGTTGGAAGAGTGGAATGCGACTTCAGCAGTGAGAGTATCAGGCAAGACTCCTACTCAAATCGTCACGGGAGTGGTAATGACTGTCCTGGACAGGGTGAACGTAGTGTGGTCATATTCATCCTCCGTGCTCTCTTCGGTGCCTTGTTTCTCCTCGACATACTGGACGTCGTCCTGGATCTCCTGGATCTCCTCAACTTCCCAGCTGAAACGAGCTAGGTCGATGGACGAATGCTGGATATTTTGTTGGTCGAGCAGTTCAATGACCTTGAGATGAGCGTTAGTTCATAGATTGTTGCACTTGAAGAAAGTCGTGATTCACCTTGGAACGAATAGCAGCCCATAGGTCGTCCTTACCAAGGGCTTGGTGCTCGTAGACTGGCAGAAGCCGCATGCGACGAGGTTGTTCTTGCTCCGACCCTGAGGGCATCGTGAAGACATCCTTGGAGGTCCGGAAGATTAACTTGGGACCAAAGCGTCTGGGCCCACGGATTCCAAAGTAGTAAAGGTGCGCTTCAAAGCGAGAGACATCATGGGCTGAGGAGGAGGAGGAGTCCGTTTCTCGTAGCCTGCTGCGGTCGGAAAAGGAGTCAAAACCGCTCCCACCGTATGGAGGATCCAAGAGAATCTGCCTTGAGCACACGGCGCACTGTTTGTCGAAATCTACTGAGTTGACGTGACGTTCCCAGACATCATCTGCTACGAAACTTAAGTATACGAGTAGATTAGTATTAATGACCAATGAAACATAAAAGAACTTACTTAAGGGGGGTTTAGACATTGCGCTAAGGGTGGTTGACTGAAGAAATACGTTAAACGGGTTGAGGTGCTAATACAACTCGATAATTCCCCCCTGTCTTAAGTAAGTATCTATGCACGATCAGGTGATTTCTTGAGATGGGGGATACGGAACACTGAGTAACAGTGACACGGTGACTCAGGACTAGCCGATGCTTTGATTTGTGCGGATCGATTATACTCTTGTATTTGACTTGGTATCATACTGCCACTTTGTCCTGTGGTATTATTGCTTGTAGGCACCTGCTTCATTTTTTACGCTGCTTCACGCGGAGTTCCCAATCAACAAGGCCGCATTGTATCAAATGCCATTGACTCACCCTTCCTAACCAAAAGACACCTCTCGTTCAAGAACTTACAGCAAATATTAGGTACGGTCAGTTCTCAGAATCGCGTTGGATTCACCAAGCGATTCAGGAGCGATTCAGAGGACCAGAATCGCCTCAGAATCGCGGTTTAACTTTGACCGACCATCAAGCACCTACGAGTCACCAAGTGATTCAGGTATGTGATTCAGGGCCGATCCGGGGTGAATCGCGATTCACTATGAGGTGAAACGCCTCCAGGAGGCGCTTCACCAAGGCGATTCTGGTGAATTATGGTGAATCGCCTCCAAAAAAGCGATTCACTTTCATCTGCGATTCAGGTTGCGATCCAGTAGCTGAATCCATTTACTGAATCGCACCTGGATTTAAGAACTGACCGTACCTATTAAATAGCTACGGTCAGCCTAGGTGAATCAGGTGTGATTCAGTATGTGGTTCAGGAGTGATTCAAAGTAGCTGAATCGGCTCTGAAACGCGATTCACATCTGACCGACCACAAGTAAAGTTTGATTCACAAGGATGATTCATTACTCGATTCTGAGTCCGCGGTTGATGGGTTTGATGGGACCGCTCAACGGTGTCGGGTTATATAACGAACGCAGCATGTTGCTCAATGTGCAAGCCAACATGCTCAAGGAATTTGCGTATATAATGTATGTCCGTGGGTTTCTATTTGGCAATTCTTTATTAAAGAACTCAATTTCAGTCCATATGTGTGAAAGGAAGACCCTAAGAGGGGAAGACAAGAGGTGAGCTGGACATGACAAACGGCGAGCACAGATAGGTGCTACAGCATCGAGCAGTCTAATTACCTAACAGTTTATCTGTGGCTGTACGAAACGCGAAACGCGATTCACTCAAGGCTGAATCAACTCCGGAGTTGGTTCAACTTTCGTGCGATTCAGGTTTTGGTTCAGCACCTGAACCCAAGTTGTGAATCACAACCTGAATCACCTAGGCTGACCGTAGCTAATGATTCAACAAGGTCAGAGTCTTCCTTCTTTGAGCGCGTTCAGGCCTTCCCTCCCTTGCTCTACCCTCTTCTGGATTTCTTCAAGTTCAGCTTCTTCCGCTTCCATTCTTTTCTTTTTTGATTTGATAGCGCTTCAAGCGAGGTTCGGGCCGCAATCAACATGGAAAAGATCTCACCAATGACATGAGCGACTTACCTCTATTTCCTGAGCAGCCAGTTCTGCATAGAGTTTTCTTTTCTTCTCTTTGATCTCTTCAAGTTTCCTCTGCAACCAGGAGAAGTTAGACATCGTTAAGGTGATCTTGTGAAAGAAATGCTACATCAATTTCAGCCTCAGATTCACGAACGGTAGAGCTTTCTGATCCTGAAGCTGTGGGGCTATTGGTGCTCGTTTGAAAAAATCCCGTGCTAGTTGTCGTCGTACCTTGGGGTCCTGTCAACCGATATCATGCTCAATGAACAGATGCGGAGCCTGAAGCGACAGCATCACCTGTATTGTTCTGAAAAGCTACTGAACTGGAAGACTGATGCTCGACCTTCGAGTGCGAGGTTGCAGTGTGATTTTGGAGAGAAACTCTCTCACTTGCGCTTCCTACGGAATGATGTTGTACTGGTATACAGTTACCGAGAGGAGGGATACTAGAACCACTGGGATGAGGTAGACCAGAGGGCGTAGATCCGAGACGAGGGTTCGGCCGTCCTTCAATTGAGCTTGCAGATGGTATTAGAGCTCTGTTAGTATTACTTTGCAAACTTGAGCTATCGGTAATTATCTGATACTTCGGAGAACAAGAACCATCCCCAGATTGATTGGTTGTAACAGGTGATATGCGCCGACGTTTTCGCTCAGGGCTTTTTGATAGCTCAAGTGTTGGCTTGCTAGCCTTCGAAGCTGAGGAGCGTAGCAAACGGGTGGTGCCGGTAGGTGGCTGGGACGTGGTGGAGGCGAGGTTCCCTTTGCCGTTGGATTGTATGTCATTCGAGGAGGGAGTATTATCTGAGGGTTGCAGATCAGCGAGGTTTCGCCATGTTGACAAGGATTCCACATACTGCTGTTGCAGAGAAAGTTATATTGAAAGGATAGCCATGGGTCACTTTCAGGTTTGTCAATGGAGTCGTAAGTGGGGATATGGTCCGCCCTTGTCCTCTTCTTGTCGGACTTCTTTACGTGAACAGATCCGTTGATTCTTCGAAGTTGAAGACTCACAGACCCCATGTTGTTCGACAAAGCAGCTGGAAAAGCATTTAACATACTGAGCGTGCTAGAGCCCGGAAGTACTTATACATACCCCGACGTGGTGCATACATTTGTTCCATAGGGTTATTAGCGCGCCACCATTTGGTGGAACGAGATTGTGTGGTGGGGTCTGAAATGCACATCCAGGTGCTAGTCTTAAATGAATCATCCTGTATTCCATTCGGGCCTTTGAAGAGAATTCGGCAAGAAAGGGATCTTCAGGTAGGGTGTGCCAGTAAAGATCATACTCCACCTTCAAGAAAACAAATCAATCTAGTATATGCGGAGGAAGTTCGGGCTCACCCCGTTAGGAAAACCTCCAGGAGGTAGATAAATGTAGGTCGAGACAGTTTTCGTTCGTCCAGTGACATTTTCATATATGCCACCAGCATCAAGTCGGTAGATGTTGTCTGGACTCTCCGTATATCTTGCGGCAAGCCAGCACTGAATACCCTCTGCTTCGAGGACAGGACCGCGGTCTCTACTGGGCAAAAAATCAGGGCTATTTTCACGGCCATCCATTATTGTTCGAGCCAAGGGAGAATTTGGTCTCTGCTGCGTTTGAGTCTCAGTCACAAGACACATAGACGCCCATCTTTATTCTTCTCAATTCTTGCTTCCTCTCTTTATCTTCTTTCCTCAGGAATCCTCCAATGGAGGATCCAAACTCGATTTTAACTCCTACAAAAACTCTTCGGCGACGAATGAACATTCTTGACCGAGCGCATTCTTTGTCAAAACTGAATCATAAATCTTCTAGTGAGAAAACGCCCAAGACGATGGCAAAGCCATCTGACGCGCAGAGCGATGTCGATGAAGAAGGCGAAATTGAGCCATCGGACGGGGAGTATGAAACTGGGTCAGACTCTAGCAGTAGCCCTCATCGTCCAGGGTCTACTCGGCGCTCTTCTCTTGGCGAAGAACACGAAGGGGTTTCAGAGCCGAGTCATGTTGGAAACAGACCTTTGTCGCACCATCCTGCACAGGCTCGCTCTTGGTACCAATTTGACTTTGCCGTCGTAGCTGCTTTGGTATCGCCGGTAGGACACTGGCTTACAGGTGGCGATCATATCAAAAACCTTTTATTTGTTTTGCTTCTGCTTTTTTATTTGCATCAAATCATCGAAAGTGCGTGGCTACGTTTTCTTTATCCAAAGGCATGGTACTCACGATCTAACTAGTTCCTTGGACCATGTATCATAACTCGAGACCACGAGTTCATCCTCATTCAAGCCGCGTTCCAGCTGCGGATAACTTTCACGCCAAGCGAGCTTCTTCAGAATTACGGTTCTGGGAGTTCATTCTCTTTTCATTTGCGACCTTCTCGCCTTTACTCGGCGCCTGGCTCCTTCGCTATGTTACCTTCGCAGTCACTGGGCAAGACGTTCTTTCCTGGTTTAGCATCGGTCTGTTTGTTCTTGCTACTGGTGTACGACCATGGTCGCATCTCGTACAGCGATTGAACCAGCGTGTTACTGATTTGCACGACATCGTACACTATCACTCCGATGCGAAAGGAAATCAGGATGACGTTGTAGAAATGCAGCGCGAGCTAGAACGTCTCCATAGTCAGATGCAGGAAATGGATCAAGCAATGATGAAACTGAAGAAAAAGTTGACAAAGGAGACGAACGATGTGTACGACTACGTGGATGAACAAGTAGAACCGGTGGAAAAGATGGTGAAAAATCACGAAAAGGCTCTGGAGTACGTTCTTCATCTGCCTTCTAGCCTTTTGGCCACTAGGCCATCGAAATCGAAGCAAATGTCTCCAATAAACACTTATCAACTCCCGACATCCAAGCACACTTCACCCACTCACTCCGATACGTCATCGCCCTCCTCGACGAAATTGGAGACAATTCATGAAGGGAAGGAAGTTGGCCACGAAAGACCGCATCTTCCTATCATTGTTCCGAAGACTGTCGTCGTGAAATCTCCTCCGTCATCGCCTCGAGCTACCAGGCCCTGGCCACATCCGATTCTTCGCCCTTTTCTTGTGGTATTGTCGCTCATGGCTCTTCCTGCACTCGTCTTCATCCACGCCATATACGCCGCTACCTTTCCTTTCCGCTGGTCTTTCCGCACCCTTCTCCGTCTTTCGGGCATTGAGAAGATTGTTGTTCATTGAAATTCATTGACCCGTTGCGTCATTCTCGTTGCATGTGTAGATATCGTTCTTCGCTATCGTTATTAGCCCCGTTCTCGTATTGTGTATTGCATCGCCTTTCTTTTCTTTCACTGTCATCTTTCCCTGGACCACATTGTATATGTACTCTAGACACACGATGTTTGGGGGGGGGGGGGGGTACCGTATTGTAGCACCAGATTATTACCGAGCCGATTGGTCTTCTGCGCTTCGAGTGAGTAATTTAACAAGCGCGAAAGTCTGAGGAAGCCCGACAAGAAACGCGGACGACTTGAGGGCCTACGAATATAGGATATGTATTGTGTATTGATGTGGTAAAGTTGAGGGAAGAGGAAAGAATTCACAGAGTAATGCTTGGATCAAATCAAAATCACCACCAGTTGTCGGCGGAGGTACATTCGCACTGTGATGCAGCAACCATAGATTCAGAATTGAAAACAAAAATTTCGAAATGCAGAGTTGTGACTCACACGTTTTAAGGAGGGGACAGAAGAAAGAGTAACGAGGCCGAAAAAGTTGAATTCACGAACAGCGGTAAGATAGGGAACACCCATCGTCAGTTGCCAGACGTCCTTCTAAGTTATAAGAGTAGCAAAATTCCAATCGGATTCCAATGCAGCATCGCGTTTCATCACGTGCCAGAATCTCATTAACGGCACGTTGCGATGCGGTGGCGTGATCTAGTCGTGCACGAAGCCGAGCGACGATAATGCTATGTGTACATTTCTGTTCTTTTCATCTTACTTCGAGACTCAACAACGGTTCAGTCCAAGGACACCACGTTCTAATTCAGAATCCTCTCTTTCAAGCAGTTTATTAGTGACAAACAACTACTTTTCCCCCTCTCCCGGTCCCCTCTCCTCATCGAGTACGTAGCACAGCCGTATCAAGGGAGCGGCCGCTTTATCCGAAGATAGAGCATTTCCAAAAAATCTAACATCCAACGTCCTTTTACATCTTTGCTTTCATTCGCTCCATTGTCAAATGACACTGGAACCAAGATGAAAGCAAAAGAAGAAAAAGAAACGATCCCCCGACGACACAAGCCAGTACTGCAATAGCAAGGTCATCGCGTCTCCGTGTTGCAAGCAGAGCACGAAAGAACAAGGGCGGCAAAAATTAGATAACCAAATACGGAGGGCGGTGCCCTCGTAATAGTGGTTAAACTATTAAGAACAGATACTACACTTGATCTAAGCCAAAAGGCCAGAGTGGTAAAGATTCAAAAACCGGACTCGAGGTTTTTATAGGTATATTCCGAGATACGCACAGACCAGCTTAGGGCAGGAAACGGGAACAAAACGCCGCTTATGCGACATTGCCATTCTTGGAAAAGCGCACCGACAATATCAACGGACATGATTACGCTGGTCAAGTGTTGCACAGGTTTGTACAGGTCAAATTATGTATATACTATCGCGGATCATGGATATTTATCCATGGGTTTTAGTATTGAAGACATAAATTCAGGTGTTGAGATTACTCGTATGTATTAGTAGTATGTTGCTACTTATCCTGAGCCGTTCTATCTATCCACGACAAAGGTTACTGTTCAATCCACATATTTTTTGAGAAGTTCATCAAGGTCTGTTCGGCTCTGCTCTCCATCGTCCCAGCTTCTTCCCATCTCATCTGCTAGTCTCTCAAAGTTTTCCCTTACAACCCTGCCCTCTGCACCCTTAATTTTCACCAGCAATTGCTCTACTTCGGTTTTCACCGCGTCGACTGTGAACGTGGGCTTGTAATCTGTATTCTCAAAACGCAACAAAGGCTTCGTGCCATTTTTCCCCGAGCGCACTTCGATGAGTTCAAAAGCAGCTTTGTGCGTGATGCCAAGAACAGCAGCATTTACTGGCTGGTCAGCACCCATCGGCCAGAAAGATCCTAAAGTATTGCTTAAGTGGTGAGTAGAAACATTAAGACGATATCACTCACAGTGGGACCTTATGTTCGAAGGATTCTTGGATAGAATTCCACCCTCCATGAGTAACGAAGAAACCTGTTGCCTCGTGTTGTAAAATAGCCTCCTGGGGGCTCCATGGGCTCGAAAAACCGATTCCGCTCTCCTTGATTGAAGCTATGAGTTCGGCAGAGAGATTGGTAGCCAAAGGAGATGCATGAGAGAGGATGAATGGTGTCTGATTGGCAATGAGGGTTTCAATGAGGGCCACCAGCTTTGGTTGTTCAGGCGGCCAGAAAATGGTGCCGAAAGATATCTAGTATGTCGACAGTCAGTTGAATCGACACAAATTCAACCAAGAGGACTCGCATAGATGAGTGACTTGGGACCAAACCTTTTTTTCATGTCGTTTAAGAACTGCAGAACCTTGTTGTCAGATCCCGAGTGGCGTTCTGGTTTTGGCAACGAGAGCGGGGCCAGCGCATAGAATGGTTTTCCACTCCCCGCCAGCCACGTCTTCGTAGCGTTCACCGCTTCCTTCTCGTACACTGAATTGGTCACAGATATTACCCCATCGGCTACACGCATGTATATTTGACCAAAGTTTTCGAGCAAGTTGGCAGGTA